>WSUE01000144.1:0-93537 GCA_019633535.1 Tulasnella sp. JGI-2019a
ACTGGCATGGCAGCAGCAGCCAAGGGTCCATCAGCAGCATCCATGGGGCTCAGCCAGCAGCACACTCACAGACTGGCATGGCAGCAGCAGCCAATGGTCCATAAGCAGCATCCCTGGAGCTCAGGTGGCACACACTCACCCCCTGTCACCACATTGATCAGTAAAACCTGTAAACTCTGCTCCAGGAGGCAAACTGCATTAAAGATTGCTCACAGTATACCATACATGTGGGAAATATCCAATGGTCTCCCTGATGACTTTCTCATCTATATGGCTGTCAGCTCACTCTTCTCCATTATTTGCATCTTGAAAACTTACCTGTCTCCTTTATCTGCACCCTGGAATGCATCTGGTGTCAGTATGGCTTCATTGGTCATTGATAACACAAACTTACCTATTCACTGCTGCCTTCAATCTTGCTTCAAGATCATATTTTGATGCCAACACAAACATCTTCTGAAGATTCTGATTGTGTCTAAGAGCTTCAACGGTTTTTCGGGTCAATTCTGCACACTGCCCCCCAGGCTTGTGAAGACCTAAACAACCAAGAATCAGTTTGATCAAGTTGTTATATCAGCCATAAGCATACCTTTAAAAGTGACATAACCCATTGGAGGGTGGACCATCTCCATAATGGGGTGCACAAAATGCTCTTGAAGAAGTTGGTTAGCTCTTGCCTCTCTTCCTTTATAGGCATCGCCTCCGCTCAACCCATCTCTTTTTAAATCACTGTAGGCCTTCGCCCAAAGCCCGTCAAGCTTGGTGAAGACAATGATGGCAGGAACTAGCGGAGGATTGTTATCCCAGTAGCAGATACATTGCAAATGTTATACATACCATTCCCCCTGTCCCGCTTGAAGAATTGCTTTTCTGCCGGGACCAGAGGCCTGCAACTGTTCGCCGACACGCAGTACCTTCGACCCAATAGTACCTTAGCGTACGTTCCCAACAAGGACGAAGCCCCAGACTGACCAAATGACATGAACTGCGTTCTGCTCATCGTTTGCCCTTTGGGCGAGGAATTCGCGAATTCCATTCAACTCAACTTCAGACCCACTTTCGAGCCCGCGTGAGTCATGGAATACGAATCCTGGCATGCTCGGGTAGGTGATTTCGAGGTTAACGTCGTGCAAACCCCGCTAGGAATATCCGATTATTAGCGTCGGCGTCGCAGCGATGGTTGCGTGTTGCGTTCGCACTGACCTCCATCGTTGGCTGCAAGCTATCCGGCCGAGCGACCTACGTTACATTTAGCTTAGGTCGAATCCATCTATTATATCTTCGTCGGATACGCACCTCCTGGCCATTGGGATCCCGAACGACCGGCGTCTCCATCTCGCTACAGATCTTCTGTAATATCGTCGTCTTCCCTACACCGGCGGCACCCATAATGAGAATGCGGACGCGAGAAATGGCTGTACCTTCGGGAGTTTGCATCGACGCGAATGAAATTCGTCAGAGGGATGAGTTGGTCAAAGTCAAAGCTCGAGCTCGTTGAAGGATTGACTAGGCGAGCCTCGTGGAAGGCACGTGTGGCAGGATTGGCCATATGATACCAGCTTACGATCACAAAGTCAAAGTGATGCAAAGGTTTCTCGATCAAAGAGGCGATACGGTCCAGTTGAGGTGAGATAACGGGACAACATTGCCATCGTAGGCAGTACAGAGGATCTTCTCAGCTTCCGACGCTCATTGACTCCTAAAACAATATGCATCGAGCATTAACCCCCCTTTCCCTGCTTTTCCCTTCTTTCTGGACAAGCTACGTATATAGGGACAGAGCGACATGGGCACAGCTAGCCTCTCCCTAGCCCGTAAGCCTCGTCCCGCTGCCTTAGTACTCATTATCAAAACCTTGCTATAAACGCAACGAGTGACAGAAGATCAATCGCTGGGGGATCGTAAATTTCACTGAGACTCGCCATATGAACGTTCGATCACAAGACCTTTGGTCCAAGCTCCTGGCGCTGATTACCACGAAGGTCGGATACAACCGTAACTTCCTACCCAACGTGCGCAGCTGATTGGTAGATTGGTAGAATCAAGACCAGTGCTTCGGGCAAAACACCCTTCGTGCGATCGGCCTGGACGAGGTTCACGTGCTTCAGTGTTCAACGGACCGGGCCGAAGTTTAAACTTGCGCCTCTGAAACGACAATGCGAACCGTAATAGAGGTTCGCTCCCCCAGGCCAAATACACCAAGGGGATCTGAATAGACCGGAGATTAGTTATCGTGATTCGTTGGCATTATCCACTGGCCGGAATGATATCAGCGGAAGGCAGATCCTCAAGCGCCGTCGTCAAGAGTAGTAAGAGAGACACCTTCCTCCTAGCAGGTGATCTTATTCGGCATGCCGTTATCTGTCCTCAACTAAGTCCTCCCGAGGTGCGCGGGCCACTCGTTGGACGTGTGGCGGCGACATCTCCATAAGTATGTTCACCATATTCGCAGTCCAACATGTCCATCGTTGGCGGTCCCTGATCATCTTGGATAAGACATATGATCGACAGGTGGGAAAGACATCCCCTGGGAGCCTACGATGCTATCAAGCCTGCAGATACTCGATGTGCGAGGTCCACAGGAAAGCATTCCATCTGCAGTTAACCTTCTCGCCGTTCTCGCTGCCTCTCCAGGCCTCGTCGAACTCAGGCTCAAGGACCTCTGGGACCCCCAATATGGCTACCCCACTCTATCCCAAAGGATTTCGGTCGACCTCCCCTTATTGGAGACGTTGAGCATCGCGAAGGTCCCCCAGCAGCTGACACGCGATCTACTCGTCGCTATCCGTACCCCCAAATGCACATCGTTTGAGATCTCTTACCGCCAAGGACGCGATTCCGACCTTGGCCTACTCAACGATCCTGCTTTGGCACACACCACATCGCTCTTGGGCACACATATCCAGTTATCGCAACTTGTCACAACAAGCGAGGCCAAATTTGTCAGGAGAAGCTCAATCTCGTTCAAGAGGTAGGTCCTATTTCGGTAGCGCCTTCAGAAACAACTATTCGCTAACGAAGCTCAAAAAATAACTTGAAATCCAAGGAAGCAGAACTGGCTGATGTTCGAGAGCGCTACAATGACGCGGAGGAACGCTTGTCGAAGGATCAACAGCAGCTTCAGGCTAGGAGATTCAGTCTCACGATCAACTGACGGAACGAAACACTCTGCTACTGACGGTCTACCAGTACTCGGAAAAGATCTTAGGTGCAAACAAGGCGCCAGTACGTTCTCGCAATTCTAGTACAGATTACGAATCTTTGGCTTGCTAACGGCGGGGTAAACAGAGGAAGAGCACGGGCTCAGCGACAGGCCACTTACCGACTTCGCGCTATTTCACGAGGATCTGATGAGCAGGATGAAGGCTCTGAGTCACCTGACAGCAGATTTTAAGACGAAGTGCAAAGTCGTTGAGCAACGGTTTACAAAGAAGCTTGCTTACGTCACTCACAGCGATCTGCCTTCGTCGTGCACACTCCTGACGATTCCCCATCTATTTCAGCGAATTGAAGAAGTAGCTGGATGGTCGTTGGAAGCAACTGAACAAGTTCGAATCAAAGCGTCAAGACGGCCTTGGAAAATAAAGATAAGTGGAGGAGAAAGTACCAGGTTGCACAAGGCAACCTCGAAGCTTCCAAGGTGTGTATGACGGCCATCAGACCTTGCTTTTTGCGGCAACTGACAACTTGGGACTTGCTTATCAGGCCAATAACCTGGAATTGAATTCGCTGAGCAGGTGAGAGCCTAGGCGAGCCCCCGAAGAACGACCTCAAGGCTATGGCAACTAGGGTTGCAAACGCTGAACGACGAGCAGCGCACGCCCAGAATCTGCTATTGACGAAGGAGGAACGAGTCAATGCACAACTCGACAAGTATCAGGCGACAGAAGAGAAGTGGGCTGCGAGAGTCGCGGAGCATGAACGACGAGAGAAAGATGCATGAGAGAAGTTCAAGAACAAATGACAAGGCGAGAAGGAGACCGTCCAGGCTTTGTAGAATGAAATCGAGTGAGATAGTAACTGTTTTCTTTGATTATCGGGTTAATGCTGACGATTTGTGTGTATGGTGCAGGATACTGAAAGGTGAACTCGATCGACGACGGAAGCAGGAGGTGCAGTTGGATGCCATCCTTGAACCGGCAAGAGGAAACGCTGCAGCCGCGGCTGGAAAACGACCAGGAAGGTGAGGAGGCGTACGTGTTGCAATGAGATCATTCGTTCGTCCCTTTGAGCTTTTGTGATACCTGTACACTGCTGTTCAATACCATATGCTAGATCTGGATGTACACGCTCCAACTTTGCTGTTTATACAATGTTTTAGTGTTGTCAATTGATTCTCAGCATGTCCTGGAGAGAATAATGACGCTTGCCATATTCTCAAACCCGGACGGTCACTAGCAAATGCGCAGATGCCTGGAAGATCTCAAAATGACGATTGTGGATCCGCCGGCAGCGATGATGGTCTCTTCTCTTGACTATATATTTCCTCTCCAATCCCCTTTCTACGGCTAGATTTGCTCTACTCCACCGACAGGCAGCTTGCTTGTGCGTATTCCTCGTTACCAGGGGAATGCTGGCTATTGGGCACCATCCTGCGGCTGAAGACTTGAATCGATATTCCCAATACCATTCGACTGTTTCCGGTCGAGACGCTGTTCGTATGATAAAGATCCACTCTCATTGTCTCTCACGCTAACAGGAGCCTCGTTACACCGTAGATCTCTAAGCCTTCTAATTCTTACGCTATGTGGTGACTAAACCCGCCCGCCCCATCCCCAATTACCAGCTCGACCGACCTTCCCGAATATCGTGCCAACTCCAACCTTCCATGCAGTCGAGGTGGGATCTGAGGCAGTCGAGCAGTCCAGTCATCGTGACTCGAAGGAGGGTCTTCCTTCAGCGCTTGGATCAACGTCTGCATGTTGCCTCGTTCACCAACGCTCCGTTCACCCTCCAAAACCTCGTTCAACAGAATGGTTGATGTCGAAGACCGTATTTCCAGCGAAGAGCTTTCATCTGGGCCATGCTCGAGCTCGTCTACACGGGTGTTCGTCGTCACCTCAATAGTCGATTCGTCGGGCCACTCAGGACCGCGGCTTTCGTTCCTGCCCCATAACCCCATTCGCTGTGGGTAAGAGATGGTGGAAAGCCGATTTAGAGTGTGCGTTCGGCAGTCATTTTCAGCTTTGCTACGCGACCGAGACACACTGATCGCGATCGTTGAGAACTACGCGCAATAAGAAATAAATAAATAAATGCCGTATGAATCAGCAACAAAATAGATCAAAAAGTCGATGCGTAGGGTACTCGCCGTTTTTTGTGTGCCCATCGCGTCGCTTGCTATTTTGGGGGGACCGATAATACCCATACGTCGAAGATCTTCCTCGTGCAAGGATACACGGCCTCCTCCTCGCATATTCGACGATAGCGCCTCCCTCAGGGATGCCCGCCTATTTGAACGTGAGTGAGTCGACTCTCGTATCTTGGAAATAAATAGACTTTGGGTGGCTGACTGGTTTTGGGTGATCAAGAAAGCGAGACAGTAAAGCTTGCCTGTGTAAAACAGATGTCGCGATGTGAGTTGGCTGGAAGCGGATTGTAGTAATGACGAAGCATCTCTACACACCGCTCATGAATAGGAACACTACCGAGGCGCAGAATGTGGCCTACATCACGTACCAGTCAATTAACGTTCTAACAAGGTAAAAAATATGAATCCCAAGCTTCGACGTACTCCATTGAAAGCCAATGATAATGCGATCAACAAAGATATGGTCGGCGGCGCAGCGGACGTCCATGTAAACTTGAAGAGCTTGTTCGAAACCAAGTCCATTTGACTAACACCGCTTCGAGACCTCCGGAAGTACGCTAACACTTTGGGTTCGATAAGAAGGAAAATTAGTCTGGTTGAGGTAAAGCAGATATGCTACTTACGAAAGCCAGTTATCGCCATATTGGTCACTAACAAAGGAGGGAGGAAGAGTGGAGGTGAGTATATGTAGTAGGATTGACATACTCAAAGGACGTACATAGAGTCAACGCAATGGCAGGAATGACTTTTTGCCACAAGGGCGAGGGTCAGAGGATGTTGCAATTAGGTACCAGAGAGAGTCTGAACACTTACGTAGGTAACGAAAATGGGAACGTGACTAAGGAGGAACTTGGCTCAGCACGGACTACGAGAGCGAACTTGATATTGATCCACTTGCCTGAACATACGCCGGAAGAACACCGCCCAGTATGAAGATAGCCTGGCTGATAATAAATAAAATAACAAGAACACCTAGCATCCACTTTTTTCGCAGAAGCTGTGTGCCAGGAGGTGATTCAGCGAAGACAGTTATAAGATGGTTGTCACGGTAAATAGGAAATACCTTATACGCTCGAATGATAAAGTAAGGCTGAACGCTGAGCATTAAAAACTCGTGCTATGAAAGGGGGGTTACGTCAACTTGCGTCTTGAAGCCCTCTACAGTCGCAACCTACCGGAATGTATTCGTACACGCCTCTCCCCCCATGTGCATTCATTTGGCCAGTCCACAACGTATGGCACATTAGCAATGTTTGGACTCTGAATCATAACATCCAGAAAGGGGACACGGATCAATCATCAGATGCAAATATCGCCTGTGAACAAACGAGGGACTCACGAGGATGCGAAGAATACGACTCCTACGTACCACTTCCTCGCGGGTCGGTCATCTGGGAAGCGCTGATAGTATTTGATGACTTGCGTTAACATGATACCGCTAAGAAAGGAGTGGGCCAAAACATTGCCAATCCTGGTGCGGTAAAAAGCTGATGGTTCCCGGGTTATCGTCAAGCCTCTCGGAAAAGGCACCGACGATGCAGCGAAGGAAGTAATAGGGAGGAGCATCCTTGGTGCGAATGGATGAGAGCTGTGCAAGTAAGGAGAGTTTTGCGAGGGGAGTCGATAGGAAGATAGGTTACACATCTTCTACCTGTCGCATAGCCTCAAGACGCATATTGAATTGGGCCAGGCGGATGAGCGGATCCAGACTTATGAGCGATAATGGCCAGCGGATGTATTTGAAATGTCCACCAATTTTAGTAATGTAGTGTGTTGAATTGAATTGAATTGAATTTGCACCAACACGGAATCAGTCGTTATTCCGACCAGCGTGGCAGACTTACACATGTATCTGCAACAATGATGTGGAGTTATCGATGTGCTAATACCGTGCGAGAAGTTGAAGATGGCCCAAACACATCGCAGACACAGCCTTCGAATGCTCTCGATGGATTATGAAGCAATAACAGTTTCCATATCGCAGATGGCGCGTCTAAGCAGCGTATCGAGGTCATTAAGCCTCCAGGTATTATATGCATATGGCAAAATTTGAGTAACTGGGACTAAGCCCACAACACTGGCTATTGTCCGAAGGCATTGGAGTTACGTCATACATCGAGATCGGGCAGGAATCGTGCCTGGTGCATCGAGCCTAGCTGTTTGACTCGCATCACGCGACGCTGTTAAACTCGATCAACCTCTCCGATCCCAAGCACAGGTTGAATGGCGTTCCTTCTCGGGCGCGCCGTCTGACAACGTGCTCCTCTTCACCCAGGCGGTCAACCGATTTGCTTTCGCTAATCAACGCCATCTTGATCCTGTCTGGATGGCAACGTACGCGTATGGTTGCTTGTCGGGTGAGGCGCTAGACTGGTTTGAAGATCTTGATCTTCAGGATAAGCATGATTGGGGAAGGCTCCGGCCGGCGATGATCAAGAAATCCCGAACCAAGGAGCCTCCGTATGTGTGATTTCTGGCGTTGTCTGATACTTCAATGGCTTTATTAATCTCTCTTTTTCGTTTTACCAGGTTACCTACACGCTCGTGAGTAGAACTCTGGGACCAGCGGTACACTGCAGCATTAAACTGATTCATTCGATCATAGTCGGATCAAAGTCGTTAAATCGAATGGTACAACGCTAGGATATGTTCTTCCTCCTAAAGAGATCAATGATTCCAACTACATGAACGACACGGGAAGAGCCCTTGTCCTGGATATTCCCAATGTGTTGAGTACGCAACAGTCTACAAGCAGGCTTAAAATTCTGGTGAGACTGGTTCGTGATATACCTGATCGGTGTGAATGTTGCTTTCGGATCCAGCTTCCTAGCCAAGTAGTGGATTCGCTTGGATTTGTCGCTGCAATGAGTGTTCTCGATTACCATACCATTGGGCCGTGTGACGAAGGCTGGTAATCTTCTTGTGAGCTATAAAATGATCGCCTTGTCTTGCTGATGCTTCCCTTGTGTCCATACAGGGTGGACCGATGCCAACGGTTCGGGTATTTGGTACATTACTAAAACAGGTGGAACAGAGGAACTTCATTCGGAATGAATTGATAAGTCCGGTAGTGAGTGATCATTTGCTGACCCGGCGGGCTATTTTGTTAAAACGTTGAACTATTCTTCTCAGCTCGCACAACTTTGGTCGCCGCAACTCTTACTGCTTTCCTTCCAGCCAATGATGAGCCAGCCTCAACTCAAAGGGTGAGTGTATGACAATTTAATCTCAGGGGCCCAACGAATTTCCTGATTTCGATCTTAAGCGATTTTGGTTTCGCAATCTTCGACCAGGAGATGAGGGGCTGGTACGTCCATCACATTACTCTCGTTACCACTTGTCTTGTTCCCTGCATATACTGAAGCGCGAATTAACCTGCATATAAATTTGTCATCGAGCGCTTTTGACGCCTCGTCAACAAGGTCTACTCGATCACATTTGTACAGAGTGGCTGGCTCGCATCCCGCGTCGTGGAACACGCTCTGGGTTTGCTATTCGCGTATGTATTATTCTGCTGGCTATACCGTTTTGAATATATGAAGTTAGTTATCGTTGCATATCCGGGATCTTACCAACATAGTCGCGTTCGGGAGTTGACACAACATGAATCATGCTAGCAAGCGAACGTGAAACTATCTGCTCCGAAGTACACAAGTCTATATTAATGTTAGAGACTACTTCTCATGCCACCTTGTGAATACCTCCTCCTCCCAGTCCGCTCTAAGGGACTCGTCGGTTCGAGCTTCCACGGGGCTTGCAGCCACGCCATTCTCATGGTCTTGGAAGGCTCCTCAAACACATGCCAGGGAACGCAATCTCCGCCGTTGCCTTCATCGTCGCCTAAAGAGAAGTCTCCTTGCTTTGTGCACTTGAGGGTACATGTGCTGCCGAGCCCAAAGCGAGACCGATGTCGTGAACGATGGACCAGATATATGTACCGGAGGACACCATCATCTTGAGTACATTCGTCTGGCCGGGCCACAACGTAGCAACGTTTGGACTCTGAAACATAACATCTATAAAGGGGATGCGGATCAATCATCGGATGCAAATATCGATATCGCTTGAAGCCTCTATGAACAAATGAGGGACTCACGAGGATGCGAAGAATACGACTCCTACGTACCACTTCCTCGCGGGTCGATCACCTGGAAAGCGTCGATAGTATTTGATGAATTGCGTTAACATGATACCGCTAAGAAAGGGGTGGGCCAGAACATTGCCAATTCTGGTGCGGTAAAAAGCTGATGGTTCTTGACCTATCGTCAACCCTCTGGGAAAGGGCGCCGACGATGAAGCGAAGGGAGTGATAGGGAGAAGCATCCTTGGAGCGAGAGCTGTGTAAGTAAGAATACTTTTGTGAGGAGGAGGTGATAGGTTTACGCATCTTCTATCTGTCACATAGCCTCGAGACGTATATTGAATTGAACCAGGCGGATAAGTGGATCCAGACTTATGAGCAGTAATGACCAGCGGATGTATTTGAAAATGTCCACCAATTTTAGTAATGCAGTGCATTGAATTGAATTGACTCCAACACGGGGTCAGACCAGTCGTTATTAAATTGGGCTAATCAGATCAACAACGAATCGCCTATCCGCAGACGTCACCATTATCCACGGTCAATGATGTGGAGTGATCGATGTGTTAACTCCGAGCGAAGATAGACCAAATACATTGCAGAAGGCAGTTTTGAATGTACTCAATGGGTATGAAGCAATAACGCCACTCTATAGTTTCCACGTCGCAGATGGCGCGCCGAACGGCGCATCGAGGTTGACAGGCCTAGTATTATATGGCAACGTTTGAGTAACTGGGGCCAAGCCCACAACACTGGCTATTGTCCGAAGGTATTGGGGACAGTGGTGGGTGTCTAATCATGTTACGTCATGCGTCGAGATCGGGCAGGAACCGTGCCTGGACACCACTCGCATCACCTCACGATGGGCGACGCGACTGTTAAACTCGATCAACCTCTCCGATCCCAAGCACAGGTTGAATGGCGTTCTTTCTCAGGCGCGCCGTCCGATAATGTGCTCCTCTTCACTCAGGCGGTCAACCGATTTGCTTTCGCTAATCAACGCCATCTTGATCCTGTCTGGATGGCAACGTACGCGTATGGTTGCTTGTCGGGCGAGGCGCTGGACTGGTTTGAGGATCTTGATCTTCAGGATAAGCATGATTGGGGAAGGCTCCGGCCGGCGATGATCAAGAAGTTTCGAACCAAGTCGGTTCCTACACAAGAACCTCCTCCGTAAGTGTGAAATTTGGTGTTATCTGACACTTCAATGTGATTCGCTAGTATCTCCTTTTCGTTTTTCCAGGCTGCCTACGCGCTCGTGAGTAGAACTCTAGGACCGGCGGTACATCATAGCACTGAACAGATCCGTTCAATCTCAGTCGAATCAAAGTCGTTAAATCGAATGGTACAACGATGGGATATGTTCTTCCTCCTAAAGCGTCAAATGATTCCAATTTCATGAACGACGTGAATGGGGCCCTTGTCTTGGATATTCCTAATGCGCCGAGTACGCAACAGGCTACGAGTAGGCTCAAAATGCTGGTGAGATCGGTTGGTGGTATACCTGACCGGCGCTAACGTTGCTTCCAAATCCAGCTTCCTAGTCAAGTAGTGAATTCGCTTGAGTTTTTTGCCGTAACGGATTGTAGTGGTTACCATTCCATTCTCCCGTGTGCCGAAGGTTGATATCTTCTTGTGGGTCATAAAAGGATTACCTTGCTGATGCTTCCGTTATATCCATATAGGATGGACCGATGCCAAAGGCTCGGGTGTTTGGTATATTACTAAAACCGATGGAACAGAGGAACTTCGTTCGGAATGGATTGATAAATCCGGTAGTGAGTGATCATTTACTTACCCGGCGGGCTAGAATTCAAAAAAACGTTCGACTATTTTTCTCAGCTCACAAAGCTTTGGTCGCGGCAACTTATATTTCTTACCTTCCAGCCAATAACTTGCCGGCCTCAGCTCCAATCGTGAGTATATGATAATCTAATCTTGAGGGCCCAACGCATTTCCTGATTTCGATCTTAAGCGGTTCTGGTTTCGCGATCTTATATCAGGAGATGAGGGGCTGGTACGTCCATCATATCGCTCTCCTTTCCACCTGTCCTATACCTTGTATATACTGAAGCACGAATTACCCTGGATAGAAATTCATCATCGAGCGATTTTGACGCTTCGTCAATACAGCCTATCCCCTCATGTTTGCCCAGAATCGCTTGCTCGCATCCCGCGTTATGGAACACGCTTTGGGTTTGCCATTGCATGTCTAGGCGTGTGTATTATTCTGTTGGCTATACCGTTTTGAATATATGTATATGTAGTCAGTCATCACTACATCTCAGGGATCTTACGAACATAGCCGTGTTCGGGAGTTGACACAACATGAATCAGGCCAGCAAGCGAACGTGAAACTATCTGCTCCGAAGTACACGAGTCTAGATTAATGTTAAAAACTACTTCTCATGCCATCTTGCGAATATCTCCTTCTCCCAGTCCGCTCTAAGGGACTCGTCGGTTCGAGCTTCCACGGGGCTTGCAGCCACGCCATTCTCATGGTCTTGGAAGGCTTTCTCGAACACATGCCAAGGGACGCAATCCCCACTATTGCCTTCATCGTCGCCTAAAGAGAAGTCTCCTTGCTTTGTGCGCTTGAGAGAGACTACATGTGCCGCAGACCCCAAAGCGAGACCGATGTCGTGAACGATGGATCGGACATATGTACCAGAGGATACTGTCATTTTGAGTGCGAAGACAGGAGGCTTCTTGTTCCCAGTGGATGTCAATAGAGCTTCGACCGCGGCCACATCGGGATCTGGCTGAGCTTCGGCCAATAAATGCGCCGTGGTTGGCGCAGACTGATCTGCAGGACGCTGTGCTTCGGCTTGGACGAGCAAAGATTTTACTTTCTCAGCTCTCTGGCGATCTTCTTCCGAAAGCTCCTTCGTCGGCCAGGTATAGTTGTGACCTGTCGGATTATCCTCGCTTTGGGCCTCCCTCCAGTCGATGAGCTCCAGATCGAAGACGTGAGCATCTCGTGCAACGATTGGGCGGGGCAATGGCTTCCCTTCCCTAGCATATTCATATAGTGGTTTTCCATCCATTTTGAGCGCGGAGTATCTGCGTGTTCGGAAGACTGGTCAGATCATTCAAGTCCCAGTTTGGAAAAACACTGACATCGGTGGTACTTGTTTGATCGGTCCACGAAATTGGGCCAGGACCTTTTCGACATCGCCACGCGTAACGTGACTCCAAGGTGCCAGTCTCACCCGAGCTCCATCGCTGTCATAAGAGTCGGTTTCGCAACCAAGGATTCCAGTGGTCTTGTACTCCTAATCGAATGGGCGTCATCAGTCGTTGACAACAGGTTGTGTCACGGTGGTATTTTATTTTTGGACCTTGCTTGAGCTGATAAATTCCCCAAGAGACTTGGTGCCCTTTCCGATACCAATTACTAGCACAGCGAAGTCAGCGTCTGAACGCAGATCATGGGCGGCCACGAAAACTCACCCAAAACACCATCCGCCAAAGGATCGAGCGTCCCGCCCTGCCCGATTTTCACCGGCCCGCCACCTTTCCGCTTTGATCGCTTCTGTTTGACGTTCTTGTCGGGTAGCGGATCGACAAACAGCGGTGATTCACACAACAGTGACTTGATCCTATCTAACATCGGCATGCATGTTACACCACTCGGTTTGACAACAGCAAAGAGACCATTCAACGGTATCGAAGGATTAGTGATTTTGGGCATGGTGTCGCTCGCGGAAGGAGGTGAGGGAAATAACAAGGCTGATTGAGAATGGTCCCACGTGCCTCTTGGACGCGTACATATGAGCAAAGAAAGTTGGACGTCTGGATATTGATATTGACCACCAACGCGTCCTCCCCACCTCCCGAACGCGAATACTACAACGCTACTTACTCTCATGCTCCGGCGTATACCTCTTAAAGACGGGAAACCTATCACAGCTGAAAGCCAGCTTTTTGACTCGACTGTCTTCCAACCTTTCAAACCACCGACGCCCCAAACCCGAATCGATCGAGCGCTACCTCCGCGAAAGCGCAAGCGAGTCAGCTACAAGGAGAATGAGGGAGGCGATGATGACGATGATGATCGTAGAAGAAAGAAGAAAAAAATGAAGACTGGGAAGGATGGTGAGGACGATGAATACAACTCAGACGAAGGTCCCGCACCTGTCAGGAAGTTCCCGGTCTTCAAGCCGACTCCACTCAATCAGACCAAGAAAAGGTTCTCTATACCAACCATGACAAACGCTGCTGGAGAGATAGTCCCAGTGGTTATGACCGGCGCGTCACTTGGCATCCGACCTCCAACGAAGCTCATCCCTAGACCTTTGCACGACCCCATGGCCGACCATGCCATCGTCTTATACGATCCAACAATTGACGATCGTGAAACCGATGAGGGAAGGAAAGAGCGAGAGAAAGAGGAGGCTAAAGCGGTAGCTCAGAAGGAAGCTGCCGCAAGTAATGTTGGATTGCGCAACCCACATAAGAGCCTAAAGGAGCTATTAGGCGAGGATTCTGCGTCTAAGCAGAAGGCCGAGAAGATCCCCGTTGTCATTGATCCCCGTCTGACTAAGGTGCTGCGGCCCCATCAGGTGGAAGGTGTCAAGGTGAGCGATTTAAGAGACCTCATGGTACGAAGTTCGAACCTGATATCTGGTTGTAGTTTTTGTACAAATGCACCACAGGAATGATTGTGCCGAACCAATATGGGTGCGCTGTTACGTCTCATTGACAGTGCAAGCGACCGCTCACATTTGGTTGCAGTTGTATTATGGCTGACGAGATGGGTCTGGGCAAGGTAGGTGGACAATTCACGACCTTTTCAAAGCCAGCTACTAATTGCATATGTGAACAGACTCTTCAGTGTATTGCGCTGCTGTGGACACTACTCAAGCAGTCACCTCGTCCGGGGAAAGGTACGATCGAAAAGTGCATCATTGTATGCCCGAGCAGTCTGGTCAAGAATTGGGCGAACGAACTTGGTCAGGACCCTTTTGCTTAATAACTGCAGCGGTTCTGATAGAGACGTCTCGTGTATACAGTCAAGTGGCTAGGTCCTGGTGTCATTGCTGCGCTGGCTGTGGACGGCAAAGGGACCAAGACAGAGCTCATCGAGAGAGTGCGGAGGTGGGTGGGAGCCAAAGGTCGCAATGTCACACAACCAGGTTAGTTCGGGTCTCTGTGTAGTCATGAAGATTACTAACACAGCGGTATTTGATAGTGATGATAGTATCGTATGAGACGCTACGCACACTCACAGCCGAACTCACGAACTGCCCTGTTGGACTCCTACTCTGCGACGAGGGCCATAGATTGAAGAATTCAGGTATCTTTCGTCCTAGCCCTTTTAATCCTTATGTTAATAACTTCTTTTTTTTCACAGATTCACTTACGTTCCAGTCACTTATGACAATCCAAGTGGAACGGCGGGTGATCCTCTCTGGTACACCGATCCAAAATGACTTGTCCGAGTACTTCTCCCTTCTCAATTTCGCGAACCCCGACTTCCTGGGATCTAAGATGGACTTCCGGAAGAACTACGAGAATGCGATTATTAAGGGACGAGACGCAGACGCAACTGATGTCGTCAAGGCGGAAAGTGAGAAAAAGCTGAAGGAGCTGGGAGGACTAGTCGCCAAGTTCATCATTAGGCGGACAAATGACTTGCTCAGCAAGTACTGTGAGTCCTCGATATGTCCTCGAGCGACGCTGAGAGAGTACTAACGTGATGCTGATCCATAATAGTACCGGTCAAGTATGAACAAGTTGTCTTCTGCGGACTATCTCCATTACAACTTGCATTATACCGGCACTTCATCATTTCCCCTGAGATCAAGAAACTACTTCATGGCACAGGCTCGCAACCACTCAAGGCAATTGGCATCCTAAAGAAACTCTGCAATCACCCTGAGCTGCTGGACTTACCTGACGATATCCCTGGATGCGAGCATCTCTTACCTGATGGCTTTGTCGGAGCCGGCGGAAATGCTGGTGCTGGGGCGTCTGCGCAATTCGGGAGAGACAGGAGTGCAGGCCGTTCAGTGGACTGTTCCTGGTCTGGGAAGTTTGCGGTGTTGGAACGGTACGTCGAGTACTTCGCGGCCTTCTTTGTTTTGAGTCTGACTTTAAATTTCTGATCTGCAGCTTTTTAGACCGGATGAGGCGGGAGACTGATGATAAGATCGTCCTTATTAGCAACTACACGCAGACTCTTGATCTATTTGCTAAACTCTGTCGATCCAAAGGGTACGTTACTATCACTTTACAACTCCAACAAAAATACCTGATCCTTGGACCTTGCCTTATTCAGTTATGGCTTCTTCCGCCTAGATGGTACCATGGCTACAGCAAAGCGACAAAAACTGGTGGACCAGTTCAACAACCCAGAAGGGAAGGAGTTCGTCTTCCTATTGAGCAGCAAAGCTGGAGGTTGCGGTATCAACTTGATTGGTGCCAATCGTTTGATCCTCTTCGATCCCGGTTCGTGTCTAACACTACGTTATGGTCGGTACCATCATAGCTAACGTCGGTATCTTCCTCTCATATTAGATTGGAATCCCGCCGCGGATCAACAAGCTTTGGCTCGTGTCTGGAGAGATGGGCAGAAGAAAGAATGTTAGTTGCATCGACTTAGTCATACTCTTATCCTATTACTAAATGCAATTCTGGTGTTACGCCTCCAGGCTTCGTATATCGCTTCATCTCTACCGGGACGATCGAGGAGAAGATCTTCCAACGTCAATCAGCGAAACAGGCTCTGTCGTCTTGCGTTGTCGACGAGAAGGAAGATACCGAGCGACACTTTTCTGTTGACAATCTGCGTCAGTTGTTCCTATTCAAAGAAGGAACGCTTTGCGAAACCCACGAGACATACAAATGCAAGCGATGTCGAGACGGGAAGCAGTTTATCAAGGCTCCCGCATTGCTCTACGGAGACGCGAGCACGTGAGTGTGATCGTCGCGTGCCAGACCATCGTAGGGACACTCTCGCCTAACGATACCATTTCAATCCCTAGCTGGAATCATTTTACAAACGATGAGCTAAAGAACAACCACGACGACTTGTTGAGAGCAGAGTGTGGACAGCCAGAGGTGTCCTTCGCGTTCCAGTACATCAGCCATTAACCAAGTATACATAAAGTTGCAAGTTTCGCAATACACACTCCAATAGGACAGTCTTTGCAACACAACGCTACCCACATACGTGACTCGGTTCCAATTCGCCCTTAGTTGCGGATATTTCGAGGTATCTTCAGCCGACAGATGATCAGCGCCTCCAATATACCCTTGAGGGAACCTGGAACCAAAAGCATATCGCACATGCGCACATCCACGGAGGGGAAGATGGCCAAGACAACTCCTGGGATCTGAGCATCATGCATGGCATACTTCCAAAGACGAATAGATCAGCCTCAGTTACCAAGTAATGACCAAAAATATGTTCACCTTCCCCCCAGATGCCATATGCCGCGCTACATTGCTTAGCAAGCGTCTGCCTTCTCCGTAGTTATGCCCGTCGACCACCGTCACCTGGGCAGACATTCCTGATCCCGCTTTCCACGCTTCGCGAAGGTTCGGGTCCGTATACACGTCGTCGGTGCATGATATATCATGATCATGGAAACGAAGCGTCTCGACCCCTCGAAGGACATCGTTCAGCTCGCGGGATGCGTCCCAGACCTCAGAGAACGTGGTGAAACGTACGCGAATGATGGCTGGCTCCTGACCTTCGATCCCTCCGGGCAGCGTCGGATCGGTAAACCCGGGCGACAGAATCAAATCCAGCGTAAAAGCTTTTCGCTCTTGCAGAGGCGTGGCAGATGGGGGCTTGCTGGCCGTTTCATCACGTGGAATGAGGTTGTCAGAGCCGCATCCAGGTTGCGCATCCCAACATCAGACTTACGGTATTGGAGGATGTGGGATAACTTCAGGAATATAGGTTTGATGTCTATTGGAGCGAGAAAATGACGTGAGATTGGTACACCAGGATCCAACTCTTCAGCGCTCACGGTGGGGGCTTCCATCTTCTATATTCTGCTGTTTCCACATGTGTGTCCTCATCAGAGTCTTTGCCTAGTGTTTCGCTGTTATAATTGATCAGCGAGATCTAGGCAGGTTTGACTGAGTGGACCTACTCTGCAGGGGGATCAGTGGTTCGCCTCACAGGTTCCTCCTCCTCGTAATCAGATAAATCATCAGCGTTGGTCGTAGTCCCTAGACCGCCAAAAAGCTTTTCTACGGCCTTGGGTATGTGGGTATCGTCCGTCGCCGTCGTTGGTCCTATTGAATTTTGAAAGTCCCCGAACCCAGTACTCAGGTCTTGACCATCGCCACAGTCTCGATTACCTTCCAAATCTATTTCTCTGCTGGCTTCAACGATGGGGAGATGGCGGCGAGAACTGAACAAGTAGCTCATTTGCACGAGACCTCCAGCCTCCTTGTCGTGCGTCAGCACCGATCGTCGTTTGCCATGATCAGCTAGGCCAAAACGCGTTTCCTGAAGGCTTCCGGATGGCACATCCTCGACGCTCTGGCCCAGACCAAACCGGGCTTTGATGGAGATAGGCCGTACTTCAGGGACCTCGGGAGTGGTTGGAGCCTCGGGTTGGCTCTCAGCGTACATGAGCAGATAGTGTCCAACGAGCATGTCATGTTCCCTACGTGCTGCGAGCGCTTCTCTGGTGTTTCCGGTTCGTCTTCTCTTGGGCGTGCTAGTACCATCGCCAGCGGTGACGCTTTCATTATCATTATTGTCTGGCGAATACGACCTCCCACGACGAGATGGCAGTAAAGAGGTCCTAGGAGGGGTCGACGGCCTCACAAAGCGAGATTTCCGTTGTCCTGCCACATTCTCCTCAGGATCTTCAAACAAATCTTCGGACACGGAGCGTGGGACGGAGGGTCTCCGTTCGCTATCGGCGCGCTGGCCTACTTGGTCACGCCAGGAATCGTGTAGGAACTGATCGAATATGTCTGGAGTCTGAGTAGCACGATTTGAGGTTCCTAGTGATCTATCTTCTCTGGTAGGCGAGGAAGAGCGAGCACGATGCCTTCCACGTCGCCCCTTAGACTTGTCGAGGGTTCAGTTCCTGCAAACTTCGAATCAAGATCATGGGTGTATGCTCACCGACATTGTAGTAGCTTGCTGGGTTCGAAGCAAGGACCGGGGCAGTAGCGGACGTAGTCCCAGAATTAAGTGGAATGATTGCACGCCAAAATAGTGGCAATTGGTCCCTGAATGCGAGAAAGGCGGAATGGTTGGTCATGATGAAGCGTATGAATCAATCACAAGCACTCAATGGCATATCAGTCCTTTGCTGGAGATGAGAGACCCAGATCTTTACTTTCCTGATGGCAACATCATCCTTGCGGTCGGGAGTGGACGTAGGCTATTCCGCGTCTTCAGGAATCATCTAGCAGAGCACAGAGAAGCGTTTTCAAATATGTTGGAAGTCCTCAGCCGACGACTGGGGATGAAACTGGGGATATTGGTGCATCGGCAGAGGAGACGTTTGTAAGCTCAAGCTAACGGTGGCAAATTACTGCTCAACTTGTACATGCCCCACAAGCAGTGACGTTCACTGCTCTCGTTTATCTGTTGCTTGTCTTCAGGAAACGCAATGTGGACAGCAGAACACGAGAGATACATGTTTCAAGGATGCACCACTCCCCTCGAGCCTTTTAACCTATTACGTTGGCACGATCGACGAAGCCACGAAGGCGACGATCAAGGTCAGTACACAATAACGGGGTCAAAAAATTGAATAAAATACATAGAACAAGATTTGGGATGAAACATGACAGGATAAGCGAACATCACTGCAAGGGCGATTCATGTGGGCCGGACCTATGACCCCCAATTTGAAAGCAGCTTGCGCAAAGAGACACGGCATTCGCAATCGTGCGACTCCTGAGACCATTCCATGATTTTTTGGAAATTTTCTCCAATCGGTTGGTCCACAGAATGCGTTCGAAATGCTTTCTTGGCGTCCCGAATGTGACGCAGTGGGTCTGCAATCTGAGAATTACCTCGATCTTCGTGACTAGAAGGGAAGTGTCAGTACAACATGTTTACGGGATCAAGAATCCCGACCCATCCCCACAAAAGCACAGGTAGAGGTCTATTGGAGAGCGAAATCTTTAATGAGTGGGAGGAGGGGAAGGGTATAAGCGATCTAATGGTACTTCCCGGGATTGTAGTTCAAAGCGATGGCCTCCATCAACTCCGTGGCCTGCTCCACTGTGAATCCGGCTGCATTTGACCAAACCCTTATGGTGTGAGGGATGTAGAACATGACAAAATCCATCTGTCTGGAGGGAAGGTGTTTGAATGCATTCAAACGCTCTTCCGGTGTCGAAGTCTTCCAGTCTCGCCCCAGGGGCAAGATGAGCTATGGGACCCTGGATTCATACATACAAAAATGAATCCCGGAAGCTACATCTTGCGATAAAGAGGAATTACACACCGGTAGGTAATCTGAGTGTACCAGATCGCTCTTGCCATGAGCCAATCTTGTTGATCCGACGAGAGGTCCATGCCAAGAACACATGTCACCACAGCTTCCTTTCCAATATTATCCAAATCTTCGAAGGCATAGGAGCCCCAGTATACGGGCAGCATGTACATCGGAGTTCCGTGTACAAGCTTGACGACATTAAAACGTTTTCTGCAGCACTAGATGGTAAGTAAAGAGATGGCGGTTATCTTTCCATGAACTCACTCCGGCGGGTATGCAGACTCCGTCATGATTAAGATTGGGATGGGTGATCGCTCGAGCGAAAAGCCTGACGAGGCTATTATCCCCTGTATCGTTTTCGAATCAGCGTGCAGGTACGGGTTGAAGAAACCGTCATCTATGGAATAATGAAGGATATTCTGGATCTGTTTCTTGACTATGGGAGACACAGAGACTTCTTTAAGTTCGCACCTAGGGAGGGTTAACGATTGGAAGCTGATGAGCTAACACAATCTTAGGCCCGGGCGTCTCAGGTCTGGAAGTTGTACTTACAATGCACGATTATACATATTATCTAAATGGGATTGGTCTGTCGCCGATAGCGCGGCGACTTGTCGAGATGACAGCTTCGCCCTGCAAAGGTCCGGGATTGGGTATTAGCGCCAACCCCGTGGATAACTATACCATTTTCAGCTCACAAAGTCAGGGTAAGGGAAGAGAGTGGTGCCCCCAATATCCTTGTGATGAATGCAATATAGAACGTGACTGAAGGGAAGTAGAGGCGCATTGTACGAAGAGTCGCAGAGTCTCACCACAGGTAGAGGGAATGGAGGGAGAGGGGGAGGAAGAAGGAGAGCAGAGTTGTGAGAGGTGGAGAGTTGTCATCGTTGACGGCGTTGAGGGGCTCGGCTCTGGATTTCGTTTTAGGTTTTGAATTACCTTGGCGAATCAGCTCTTGCTTATAAGCGATCCAAATCGAGCTGTTGTTGTGAGGCGATGTCCTATACGTCATGTGTTTGTTCGCCTACAAGCCAGGGTCCGGGAGCTAGACCACGTAAAGTCAGCTGGCAGAGGCCATATTGGATACCAGTGGTAGTAGTAGTAAAGCATCAAGCCCACATAAACAGCGTCACGAAGCGGCATTGGGGTTCTCGCTGGCATTGTAACCTGGTAAAGGTAAAGGGTAAATTGTGTTGTGTTGTTATTGTGCGGTAATTGGGCCGGGTGGTATCGCATGAGAAATGGCAACAAGGCTCAAGCAGCGGTAGCATAAGCGAGGGGGTCCATTCCTGAAACACTTCTCATTTGGTCTCTCACAATCCATCTAGTCCATCGAGAGGGATCGTGGAGACGATCGGCAAACAAGTGGGGGCTGTGTTCTTGGTTGCTGGTGAGGGCATGCTAATACTGAACACTGGTAATCCATATCTCGCGCCATTCTCATCCGGCATGGGAGGCCGATCGCGATGCGCCGTCAAACTACGTGTCCAATGTTAGGGGGGGAAACCGTCGAGTAGACAAATCCGCATCTCAATCATATACCACGCATAGGTACCGCCAGAGAGTCAAAAGGGATCACCAACGCGCCATCACTCACGCTGCACCTGAGACACTCCCGTACCTTCGACTTGCCTGCCGCTGCGCCCCGCTTTCGCTCACGCCCGAGGCGCCAAGCAAGCGTTCATTCTCAGCCGTCACGCTCCGGAGAACTGACCTTCGCCGAATCGGACTACCGTACCCGCTGATCATGCTGCTGCTCCGGACTGGTTTCGGCCGTCGGCCACGGTAGATGATGCTCTGTGAGATGATGGTGATATCAAATAGCAACGTTCCGCCAGAGCCGAGGAGAAATCTATATTAAATTCGCCATTTTATTTTAGGGGATTAAGTCAACGATGAGAATACGAGTTACACGTACGGCACAGCTTCCCGCAAGTAATCCATGGGGATTGGAGCAGGCTGATTTAACACTGGGTTGGTAAGGATAGAGAGGACGTAGAAGGTGTTGCCAAGGAATGCGCTGATGAATAATATCATGGATAAACCCTCGACGGACTTTCGAACATACTATACCGACGAAAGAAATCGTGAGTTTATGATAGATAATGAAAGCGCTTTAACAATATCGTGGCTCACGTTCTTCCATATCTGCGGGAGTCGCGACGTGAGGTATAGGACTGTGCACATCCATGATGATACTCTTCCAATGACTTGTTTCGTTGAGGGTTTCTCTCGTGGTGGTGGGGGTGGTGGCGAACGCTGTTTATCGCCACCAGCATCGTCAACGAAGAGAGCACCGTCTGGCTGTACGCCACGCATTCGCGTGAACCCTCCGGTAAAGAACGACGGCCCATGCCTCACCGATCCTACAGCACTGCCTCGTTCATCCCAGACTTTGCCTACATACTCGCTGCCTCTCCTTCCCTGTGACGACCATTCTATATTACCAGCTTGTCCACCTTTCACGACACCACTAACACCGAACAAAGTCCAAATCCCCATGAAAATGATCGTTGCCCGTTTCCGTGACACGCCACGCTCTCGACTTCTGCTCCAACTAGATGCCGCAGCCGTCGAATCACGAATGTGCGTCGCCATCGCTGTAGACAGGTCCGCTTCGTCACTTCCTAGGGGAGGCTGTTCAAGATCCGTATCATGTAATAGTTGCGGTGGTTGTCGCGTTGGCAGTCTGCCCCGAATACCCGACGATGATGGTATTTCATGCTGCCTTTGTGGCAGGTCTGCGAGTGTGGATGATGGCACGAGGGCTTTCCGCGCCACAGAGGTGCCCCTCCCCCTTCCATCCTCCGACCGAAAGCTTTCATACATCATCGCCGGCACCTCATCCCCATCCTCGTCCTCAAAGTTCATATCCAGTTGCGGGGAATCTAGGTTAATGTCCCTTGCGACACTCGCGCTCTTCCGATAACTGGTTTGAGATGCAGTAGCCGACCGTTCAGCGGCGCTCATGCTCGCGGCGCGTCGTCGACTGGATGATGGGCCCTGCTCATACTCGGCTGCGACGTCTGCGGCTGCTCTGGCAACCTGCGCTGCCGCAGAGCTGAGCTCGCGAAAGTGGACTTGCGGAGAATATATCAGGACACGTGGAGACCCCACCTCCGTCGTCGAAGTCAAATCATCGTCAGCGTCCAATGCCACACGAAGCTGTCGCCCTCGGAAGAACTGGTGCACAGAAGGGGAGTAGTAGCAATATTGGTAGACGAGGCAAATGTCCACGAAGCAGAAGTAGCTGGATAGATATTTCTGTTAATATTGATTGCATCAGTATACGTAAGGAAGTATCAAGGTTCATAGGCTATACTTGAAATGGGAGCTGGTCGGTCAGGATGCATCCTACAAGGTTCGTGATGTCGCCAAATAGCCAATTGGCCAGGAAAGGGAGCGCGAGACCCTCGACCGACTGGTTCTGGATATTGGCAAGAATCTGACTGGAATAGGAGTTGGGTTAGCGAACAAAGCGCGATCACATGCCACTCGGCCACGGGGTGGCTTGGGACTGGCGTTTCGTGCAAGACGAACGTGTGCCTTTGGTCTGTGTACAGTCATCATTGACAGCGTACCAGTACATCAACCCAGTATATAATATGGCATTAACGCGTCGCGGAGACTGCCTAACGCGACAGGAGGGGAGAGGGGGGTATCGACTCACGGAAATTGTGCTCCTAACCAGCAGGTGATGGAAGCCCAACCCAGAGCAATACTTATCGTATCCGCGTGTGGGGCGATGACAGCAAGCACCATTAATATTCTTTGACGTTAGAGTAAACCAATATGGCGTTTAGATGGCGAAAGTCCCGAGGATGGCAGTCCGAGTAGCAATTGGGTCGTGTGCGGGACTGAGAAGAGAAGACGTAGTGGCTTATCGGTTCAGGGGCACCATCTGGAGTTAACCAAGCGATATTTCCGTGGGCTGCACCGATTTTCTTTTCACTGTTGATAGCCTCGTCCTTGTATAGTTCTGCTATGCGGCTACCGTGATGACGGTACGGACATGCTACGCTCGGTGGTGATGCATGATTGAGTTCAATAACGGAGGGTGCCGTCTATTGTTTGTTGGACTGGTCTAGCCACCCAGCTACCATCAGCAGAATTCATGTCGTGGATCACACTATTTCTGGGTATTCTCGCATCCAGAGGTGAGTCCTGCATCTTTTATTATGTTTGCTATTTGCCATCCTTTCCCTTTACTCGACACGATGAAACCTCTTGAAATCAAACTAGAGTCTATGAGCGCAGACGCGCAAAGCTTATGACCCAAGCTATTTCTGATCACCATTCTTGTTTTCTTACAATGCATCCCTTTATAAGGATCTCGTTAACTCAATATATGCTTAACCAGGTACCTCGTCCCACGTTCGCTCGTGTTGGCTCGCTTTGATCAATTTAGACGATGGAGCTATTCATCGACCACTAATATATCCACTATGGGTCCAGCAGATCGTGTATGGTACGGGTGAATGGTACAACATCAGAAGTCGGTCGCTCTTCCCCCGTAGGTCCATTCTCCCTCTGATCCCCAGTTCAGCGGTTCCTTCTTCGGTCCGCCGCGTTCGCCTGTTGAAGGGTTCTCCTCACCGAGGAAGTCTGGTGCCGGGCGAGGGCGTGCGTCAGGATGTAATAGCAAATTCTCGGCTATATAATAACATAATGGAGCATCTTCGATACATTGTTCATGTGACATACGAGACGTGCGTCAACCAACTTACAATCTGCAAAAGTCTTGACGTCTTGATCTAGTAACTGTGAGGCCCCGTGATCGGCACCACCAGACGCCTTCGACAGAGGAGCCTGTGCTTTTCGGATGAGGTCTTCGAATTCACGCTGATCCTTCGCCGGTAGTGGTGGTGGACCGGGGCGGTTCAGATTGGGAGGAAGCAATCGCAATAATGAGGCAGAGTGTATGCATGCCGATGACGGGGTCGTGATGATTCGACCGGCGACACTTGACCTGGCGAGGTTGTGTAAGGTTGGGGAAACCGTCATGAGTCTAATCAGAGACATGGTCAGAGCAGTGATAGCTTGTGGTAGTGAACACAAGTTCTCAAGTCCAAATGAAGAAATTGATGTGAATGTTCGAACATTTGGTGTGCACGACGATGCGACATATGCGCATAGTAGTATCGAACGGAATATCGGCCCACCACGCCAACCGGTTAGCGGCAACTACTTAACGTAACAGATCACGAATATGCAAGCTCAAATAGATGGCACCTAGGATGGTTATTGGAATCTAGTGTTGATTAAGGTCCCTCACGTGAGGTAGAACGAGAGAACATTTGCTTGATCGCGAACTATTTACCGCCTTTGATCCAAACGCCACCACGCGAGTTCATTCAACTTTTACCTCGCTACTTCCAATGTCCCTCAAGTGAGCAAAATCCAAATATAGCATTTATTGACTTCCCTAACATCATCTGATAGCATAAAACGCCAGAACACTGGTGACTCGAGCGCGTCTGATCTCTCATTTGGCATGATGAGCGATTCGTTCAGCAGTCCCTCCCCCTCACCCACCCGGCCGAATGTACACACAGTTGGCGACAAAATCCGCGAAGAGGAGCGTCAGACGACCATTATGTCCCTCATTCCTGATGAGATCAAGGCCGCCAGTCTCAAACTTCAACTCCAGGCCCTCCAATCCGAGTACAACGCATTGTCCCGGGATATCTCTCAGAAGCGGTACTCTCTGACAAGCATCGGCGTGCTTCCTATGGAAGTTATGGGCGAGATGTTTGTATATGCTGTTGGGAGCAACGACCTTGCCGCGCTGTCGTGAGTGTCGCAACCATACCTCAGCGAGGGTACGGCTGACGCAACACATTTAGGTTGTCGCAGGTATGTCTCGCCTGGAGGAGCATAATACAAAGCACGCCGAGGGCATGGTCGATTATCACCATTCGCTTCACGCGCCACAAAGTGCTGAAGCTTGCCGAACACTACTTTAGGCAGTCTCGAGCGTGTCCGCTACATGTTGCGGTCATCGAACCACCACAATCTTGGACCGATGTACCTGAGCATGAAATCTGGCCTGTCGCAGATCTCGTCAAGACACACTGGAATCGCATCAAAATATTTAGGTAAGTATATCTCCCCTACCCCGCACAGCTGTGTCAATCTGATTGGCCCACCGGCGACGATTACAGAATGTACAAAATTGGTGGGGCCGTGGCTCAGACCTTCCTCCAGTCCTGCTTTCCTGTAAACCACCGGCTACCCGAATCACCCGAATCGTCTCAATCGTCCCTTACGCTCTCACCGCCACCCATGGTCCGACCCCTTACTCGAAGCCCTGTCCGCCACATAGCACTCCATCTTTTCCCGAACTACAGCCCAGGCCAGCCCCCCGACTACGGTGATTTCCGGCTTATGCCCTACCTTTTCGGTGATCCCCGGGACGTCAGCACATTCACACTCGAGAACGGATTACCTTGCTACGATATGGGCCTCTTCAATTGGGGCACGCTCAGAAGCATTCAAATCGAGGAACCTCACATGTTCTCATACAGCACGCCGATTGATCGCGTATTGGATATCTTGGCAGCTAACCCGTTGCTGCACGCATTCGTCCTCGCCGGGAATCGGAGCAATCGAGTCGCTGCGACAGAGATTCAGAGGACAGATGTGGTGAATCTGCCGAGCTTGAGGGTGCTGTCGCTTCAGAGTGTGGATATCCCGTTCTTATTGGATAACATCTCGTGTCCAATATTAGAAAAGCTAAAGCTGGGTATGCACTTCTTCCCTTACAGCACTCACCCACGTTCGCATACGTACATGTTCTTACCTCTCATTAAAATCCTCAGGAAACGAACTTGGTGCGCGATGGGATGGGAGCGTAGCTGGCTCGCTTCGAAACCTCATCAAGCGCTCGAAATACCCATCCATCACGCGCCTGCGAATCAATGAGATCGCTACACCAAGTCTGTTATCCACAAACGACTGGGCGTGCTTCGAAATGCTGCCTCAGTTGCAATCTTTCCGCTGTCACCATACTCATTTCCCAGACCAGCTCCTGGACCAGTTCATCGGGCCTATTTCTTCCCCCTCAGAGCGCAACGATAGTGGCCAGTCTTCATCTTCGGGGAAGGTGCTCTGTCCATCGTTGAGCAAGTTGGTCTTTGAGAATTGTGATCTCACTGGGGCGGCGCTGGTTTCGCTCGCCAAGGCACGCTCAAGGGGAGCAAAGGAGCACGTGGCATTGCAGGAATTATGGACTTGGCAGTGTCCGAATGTACAACCGAGGGACGAGGGGCTATTGCAGGAGATCCTGGGCAATAGGTATACGCCTACATTGCAAAAGGAGGATCCCATATGACTGGGACGGTTGATACGGGGGTGGAAAATGGGACACAGTCTTGAATCATTATAAATATTCTGCAAGGCAATTGAGGGTTTTCTTTTTACGCGTCTTCAGATCGGACTGTGGTGGTTGTTCTTTCTTTCTGTTGGGAGTCAATTTTTACATTATCCCTTTATTCTTTCCCTCTCATGTGCACTACAGAATCATAGTCATAAGGGTCCTTCAATTAACATCAACGGGCCCTTCATTTGACCAGTTCTAGTACCATCTCCATCACTTCCTTGAAAAGCGATCTCTCGTCCTCTGTCAGATCGTCCTCATCTTCCGCTGATTTTGACGTCGTTGACAGCTTCAACGCCACACCCACGACAACAGGCCTCCGCATCGCAGAATCACCCTCACATGCCCATATGAGGGAAGCAATCTGTGAGACGTACAAGTTGAAGAGCGTCTGGAGGTGTGGAGACGGGGGTTGTCCAAACAAAGGCGTCAATGCAATTGATGGAGGGATGGGCGGAAGTGACGGAAGGGGAGGAGCTGGTGGGAGGGGAATGGTCGACGGCGTGGATGCCTGAATCTAAGAAGGGAGGCAAGGATGGGCATCATGGTGTATCAAGTATCGCATGGACGCAGGTCCGATAGATTATCAGACTTACCAGACACCCTACCTTGCCCAACTGCGTGAGAAGGACAAGGACGCGGTCCGCGTAGCTTAGGATGAGGACTTCTGTGCGAACGCCGTTGATAGATCGAGATGTTTGCATTACCGCCGAAGATGGAATCAATTGATTCAAAACATTTGGACTAAAATCGGCATTTCTACTTCGCACTCCACATAGTTCATAATAAGGACCTTGGCTCGCCACCAGGGCGTAGAAGACCTTCCCAAATCTGACCTTGGAATGACGAACAACTATAGTTCAGATGTTTGCAGTGCTGTTGAAATAGGGAATAAGGACGCCCTCTGTCGAATTCACCAACGCCCTGCTTTCCTTTGTTATAATTGCATAGGTTTGAAACCAATGCTCCTCCAGAATATAATATCAGAACATCATATATGACTCTGGCATCGGTGAGAGATAATGATGTGTTTGGTTGTGTTAGAGACGCCAGTATTGAAGTCGCAACTGGCCACTCTCGACTCCTACTCATGCCTCCAAAAGCATCAGGAATCAAACGAACGGCATCGAGCGGCGGCGGACCATCGTCGAAGAAGGCTCGGTTTACGGAAGATGCTCCACAAACCCGAAAAATACCCACCCAGCCTTCCGCACCCGACGATGGGGAGGGGTTCGCAGATGAGACCCTCGATGACCTCGAAGCACCAGGAAACGCTCGAAGAGGAAAGATAAAGACAGAGGGTTATGACTCCGACTCGTCTGACGATGGAGAAGGGGTGGTAGAGAGTCGCAAGAAGGCGCTAAGGAAAAAGAAGAAGGGGGACGTCGATGAAGACGATGTGGACATGTTTGGTGGTGAGGGTGGTGACGATAAAGATAGTGGGACGGAGGGTATGACAAAATCAAAGAAGGACAAGTTTTTGAACCTGGGGGATATCGAAGGCCAGGAGTTTGGGCGAAATGGTGGAACAGATGAGGATGAGGATGATGAGCCGGAGGATGAGGACGACGCTGCTCGGCGTGCCAAGAAGGGGATGGGCTACGACGTATCCTCTTTCAACATGAAGGATGAAATGGAGGAGGGCAAATTCGACGAGGATGGAACGTTCGTGCGATCGTTCGATCCGCACCAGGTACACGACCGATGGATGGACGGCATGGATGAACGCGAGATCAAGAAGGCTCGGAGGAGCCAGAAGAAAATCAGAGAGAAGGAAGAGGAGCGACAGCGGAAGGATGCGGACGGCCTGGCCAACAAGAGTAAGGAGGAACTCGAGCTGCAGCTTCTCGATTATATCCGGCCCGGAGAGAGTGTTCTTCAGGCGTTGGGCCGCCTTGGGGCGGAGAAGAAGAAAGGGGGGAAGTTGAAGCCGAAGAAGAAGTCCAAGCTGGCCAAAGCCAATCTAGATCCTGCCGTGAATGCGGAAGCGAGCAGTACAGACCCGGCTCAACATCCAGAAAACTCGGCCATCGAACGCGTCACTGCCTTAGCGTCCACTCTCATGGCGATGGGAGAGCTTCATGTCTATGAAGAGACTCATCGGACGCTCGTGCATTCCGTGAGGGAAGCGGGATTGGTATCCGGGGATTGGGTACCTCCTTCGGCAGCGCCGACCGTACAGCCCCCACCGCCTTCAGAATCGCTAATTAAATATCAGTATCGATGGGCTCCGGAGTATCTAGCCACCACGACTGGTGGAGCAAAAGCAGGCGAGGTATTTGGGCCTTATGGGAAAGACGAGCTCACGGCTTGGAGGGGAGCTAATTTCTTTGGACCGATGGGAGATCGTATACAGTTACGACGACTGGGAGATGAGACGTGGTCTGATTGGCATATAGTGGTGTAACTTCTTACATCTTCATCTTAGGTAGTGTGAATCACGTGCTGTGCCAGGACATTTCACCCTTCCACTCTTGACCGCGACCATGTCATCGAAATACGCCAATCTCCCTGATATCGTAAGATCTACTGATACCTTGGCGTCTATATCGACGATATAACGTTTATTGCAGGACAATAGCAAGGATGTATACGAGACTGAAGACATCGACCCGACATTACCTCGAGAGGTGCTGCCCGTCGTTCCCTGCATATTGCCAATCGAAGACTGACCTGGCCGAGTTGCCCTTGAAAAGAGAGGACCGGATGAAGAGGAGTCGACACCGGGACCACGAGATACTATTATCGCGACTGAAGAAATAGACGGAAGCCGATTGCCTGACCGCAATGAGGTTGGCAAGTTCTTCAGGAAGGCAGAACGACAACGATGTGAGTTCGGCAACGCTTTGAACCCATTCTCAATATTATCTAAAGCTATGGATTATCGCTTATGATGGGCACGGTAGCGCGGAGGACCGTTTACGCGTACCCTCCGTCGCCAGGCCAATCGCGTTCTTCGTCGCCGACAGACCCAGAGTCATCGACTGCACGCGTCCCACCACTTAAAGCTCGTCTTCGAGCCCTTCAGCACGAACTGTCCGCACTGGAGACGGAACTGTCGGATCCCTCAAACCCCTTACTCCTCGAGGATGTCGATGGCGCGAAAGTCGATACAGCTGATATGCTAAAGGGTCTGCTGGACGTTCGAGGAAGATTGGCAGGTCTGAATGGTGGATATGGTGGGGCGCGGAGGCAGGACCTTGTGGAAAGAGTTGTCAGTGCGGGAAGGGCAGTCGCCAAACCTCTTCAGCCGGCTTCCCCTGAGAAACAAACTGATGGAGCAAGTAAGTCTATGGCCGTATCTGGTGAAGCAAAGACCTTGAAAGAAATGGACCAGCGCGTCGCGGAGTTGGAGAAATTGATCGGGGCGAATAACGCTACGATTGATGAGGTATTCTACGTTCTTTCACGACACTTAAAACCTATTATGAGAGTCAACTGACCTTGCTTCTTACCCTCAGTCATCCCCACTCCCACCGCCACTCCTTCCTCAGATCAATCGACTCGCGAATCAGGTCACGCTTTTGACCCAACCGCGACACATCGATTCTATCTCACGTCGCCTCAAGCTCCTCCTCGCCGACCTTGAACGTCATCAAAACATGATTAAGGGAGCTGGAAAGACCTCAGCAGCGCGTCCCGACGATGCAGATGACGCCTCCACTGGAGCAGCTGTCTCAGCCCCGATCCTCCCACCAGACCTCGCGCCAATCCTACAGCGGCTGTCACCCTTGTTACCGACGATTCCGCATCTCTTACAACGGCTGCGCACCCTCTCGTCCCTGCACACGTCGGCGTCATCCTTTGCGAGCACATTGACGTCCCTGGAGGAAGAGCAGAAGAAAGTCCGGGAAGCACTCAGCGAACTCGGTGAAGCGGCCGGAGGAGTCGAGAAGAGTATGCAGGATAATGTGGCAAGAACTGAGGGCAATTTGAATGGACTGGAGGTGCGAATAGACGTACTTATGGCGAAGCTTGCGGGCTTGGGCAGCGATGGAATATGACCAGAGAAGTATGCATTCTATCACCCAAGCACACCCAACGCTGCGAACTACATATAGAACTGGGCAGCCCAAGTCGATTATGATGGTCTAAGGCTTATATTGCGGGGAATGAGTTACAACCTCTAAACACAGAGCTGCATTCCCCACTCACGTCGTGCTGTACCAATATCCATCCCCCATCGGCTACTCCTCTGCCCTCATCATATCCGATATGGTTCATGCACATGCAACCCGCTCCAAATCCCTCTTGGGCTCTCTGTCGTGCTAACGACTGTCTTTCGCTTCAACGACTTGATCCTCGCCCCAGACGCGTCCAACAATAGCTGAATCTTTTGCTCTACTTGATTCATCTCGTATCCATTCAGACCGATAACCTTGTTCTGATTGTTCACTGATGAGAGTCCAGCGGCTCGTTTCAATATGGCTAAGAATTACAAACGACGGAAGCGACACTGACTGTAGAATCCCCGAATTATCGGCTGTCTTTGCGGTCTTTGCTTGACGACGATTTCCACATGAGGGTTCTCTCTGGCTAGCGTCTCGGCATGCTTGAGGAGGTAGGTTCGTACGGGTGCGGACGAGTGCCGTTTATCGCAGTATTCAAAGACAAGCTTCCGGATCTGGGGAATGAAAACGGCATGTCCGTTTGACGGCCTGGAGCGTAGCGTTGCTCGGATTATAGGCGCTGTCACTGGTGGAATGGCGGACATCGTTCAATATTGCGTTGAGCTGAAGAAAGAATAATGAGCGCGAGAAGTGGATGTTGGATTCTAACAACGACCATGTCCTCCGTCACCCTGTCCTCAAGTGCACTTCCGAAACAAAAAGACTCTGAATTCTATTTCGAGGATGGAAACATCATCCTCGCTCCTGGATGTGGCCGTTCCGACGCCTGTTTATTTCGTATCCTCATGAGCCAGTTGGCTAAACAAAGCGAAGTCTTCAGCGACATGGCCAAAATCCCTCCACCAAATGAGAACGACAGCTCTTCAGGCTCGGAACTGATTGAATGTTGTCCGGTCATACGTATGGATGATGATCCACAAGAGCTTCGCAACACATTTCATTTGTTATGGGACGTCCCGTAAGCCAGGAAATCTGCTATTTACGTTCCTGATTCACTCATCAAACAAATCATCGCTTAATAAAGTTCAGAAATATACGACGCAGCTACTGTACTTGGTGTGCTTCGAGTCGCGTCGAAATACGTCATGCCCAAGGCGCGTGCATGGGCTATTCGCCAGCTTGAGATACTCTTTCCCCCAAGCCCAGAAGAGCTATTCTACAAATCACACTTTGAACAGTACCAAAAGGGACAGACAGCGGTGGAGCTTGTGTTGGCAAGCCACCAATGCGATACTCCTGCCTTCTTTCCTTACGCCTACTTTGCGTTGGTGACAGTCGACTGGTCAAACCGGGAGCGACTTGATCAGATGGGTCTCAATCGCCTTGAGGGTCCCTGCTCCTAAGGCCCTCAGTCGGAAGGGCGTATATGCAGTCTGAACTCGCGAAAATGTTTGTTCTTGAGGGCAGTGACTCGGAGCCTCTTGGGCACTCGCACGATCCGACATCTGCTCGGGGACCGTCGAAGGTGGCGATGGGTGCGATAGCGCCAATATGACCTGGAGGACTCCCGAAGAGTGCTTACTGCGTTATGTTGCACTGGCGGATCCAATACTCTGGATCAAGGAATCAAGAGAGAATATGTTACGTGGTGAATGATCTTTGTGCGGCCCGTGCCAGAGGGATTAGGTGGCAAAGTCGAAAGTGAAGATTAAGCAACTGTTTGATGCGTTCTGTGGGATCCTGGGAGTCTCTGTTGATTAAGGCTCTTACATCACAGTAGGCTGAATATAACTACGCCCGGCCGGCTCCAAGCAATGTGATGCCTTCGCAATCTAATACTCGCGCCCTTCATCTTCGTTCTGTCTGAAAGGTTTGCAGTTGCCAAGGGAAGCTGGAGCGTCGCGCAACGGACTGGCTGTCACCAAGTCGACCGTGTTGTGCGCTCGAGAAAGTGCGTCTCTTGTGGGGCAAATACCTACCCTCCGATTGACGGATTGCTTGATTCGGACCTTCGGCATGATATATTCCGTAGCGGTTCGGGAGCACTGAGTAGGATGTCCAACGATACTCCGTCTGGAACGAAAATAAGTACGCGTCATGCCAGTCCATACCAGCCAACGCCGCCCGCCTGGGATCACAAACATAAAAAAAAGTACAGTGAACGTCTCAGAATGACACGACATCTGTTATGGACTTCTGCGACCTTCCCATTCCCCGGATTGGCACCAGCAGCACTGCTCAGGCGCGAAATATCGATCAGATCGCTAAAGATCTCGCTCATACTACTTAGTCAGTTGTCTAGTCAGGACCAAAAGAGCGCGACGCCTCTTACAGCGGGAATAATGTGCCCTTTAGGATAGCAAAAAATCTGTATTATTTCGAATGGGAACACTTGGTTTATAGTTTGAGGCGCTCATTAATCACGGAGCCTTGGAAATAATCGGGTGGAAAGGGAAGAAACTAGATGCATATATAGTCGCCATGATGACCGGGCTGCAAAGATAGACGCTTAATACAGACGTGACGTTGTTGCATAGATCGTCGCGTCCCTACATTGTATAGAGGTATGTTCAGAAGTCACCCCGATCGATCCTCTTTCATCTGTACGGACGCCAATTCTACCACCTCGCAGAACCCGTTGAAAACAATGTTCATCTTAGCATCAGCCATTGTAATCCAGTGGCTACGGCAAGAGGGGCCACACAGCTTCCATTTCCCACTGATCAAACCCTCCTTCGCTTCCTTGATCCATAGGATCAAGTCGGCATGCTTCACATACTTCGATAATAGTCCCTGCGTCTTGTGCCTTGCCGTCTGACCGGACTTCGAACAATCCATATGGGCGCGACAGTCTTTGGATGGCTTGAAATCGATAAAATCCTCGTTGTAACCCTTCAACGCTTCGCCAAGCTGCTCTTGTAGGAAAGCTCGCCCCACGGCAAGCATCAAGACTTGCTGTTGGGTCAAACGAGACAAGCCATTCTCCTGCACCTTCGATCGACCAGACCACTCCGAGGTTGCTAGGGCGAAGTATGCGTAGGGAAGGAAACTGGGGCTGTCGTGGTTATAGCCCGCGAGAATCAAGTCAACGGCGGTTTGGCCTTGTCGTAAGCCTTCAAAGTGGGATGGGTTCAAGAGCTCTTCTGTCCCAGTGGGAAAGATGCTCTCGAGGTGATCAACAACCCAGCTGCGGACGTCGGGCATGATGTACTTGGTCGAAATGCGGAGGACACCGAGGAGGACGCTCGGAGGAGCTCCTTGCCGATTTCTTTGAAGGGAATTGAGGAGACGTATTATTTTATCTGCAGCAGGAATGGTGGTTGCCCAACGGATAATCGAAGAAGGTCGCTCACGGGAGATCCCACAGCAAGCGAAATGTGCTTCGCACATCCTCTGCATCGTCCTCCATCCTCACAACGGCACAGCCTTCAATCTCCTCCATGGTCCTCCCAATGTTTTCATCGTCATTGTCGCTGGGCTGGGGCACGTTGAACATATTTGCGAAGACTTCGCTATGTTTGGCGAGCTGGCTCTTCATGACCCGAAAGAGATATCCACTTTCTCTTCTGCCAACAACCGCCAAAATAATATTGCCCTCTGGATAGTAGAATTCCCGGTCTCTTTGCGTTGGAAGAGCGATGGCGACCCCGTCAATGGCCTGGCCTTTTGTGCTTTGCATTGAGATCTCAAGAGGTCGATATAACAGAAGGGGGCGCCGAAATCAAGTCAAGATTGTGGCCGATTGATCGATGTGACCTTAACGGGGAGAAGAATGTGTGCAGGCGGCAATTTGCAGGCAGGCGCCGCATGTTCACCCAGAAGAAACAGTCAGAACGGTTGATTACCTAAGTTGGGATATACCTGGATCTCAGGTATAAGCAACCTAATCATATGTCGAAGGTGCTTGATCTCACCTGAGTGTTCCCCAATGACGTAGCTGTAATCATACGCCAAAAAACGAAATAAGTGGCTCGTCAGGATTAGATTCTTTGCAACTTCTCTTCCCAAAATGCGAATCATCAAAGAGTTCCACTCTAAGGAAGAGGATTCGAGCTGAAAAGCACAGCATGATGTCCTTGGAGAGATGTCGAAGATGCCAACCTTTAGATGATTCCCTTAAGTCAGACCCGGGCATTGGCGATATTAGAAAAGACGGGATAATTCTCAAACGATTTGGAAGTGCTTCTAACATCTTCAGTATTGTCTTTCATCTACATTACCGAGAGTTTAGAGAAGTCGAGGGATATGGTCCCGAAACATCCTGGCGTTTTAGGCGAGTCGACTCCTGGACAGACGCACAAGACAGACAGCGGTCTTTAATATGATATCCCACAGCGAAAATGATGTTACCACTAGGATAGAAGAAGTCTGGGTCCCTCGAGTTGATTGCGCTGGTCGGAATGTCGGGATATAGGAGAGCGGGAAGAGCCAAGTTGCCGGGACCTGAGCTACTATTTCAATTTCGACCATCGAAGACTATACATCACCGCCAGAATGGCACCCAGAGCCAGAGCTGGCGAGAGCGACGCGCAATCCACAATCTCCAGGTTCTTCTCGCAGGCTCCAAAACCCAAACGAGGCACCACCCCAATCGACCTCACGTTGTCTGACGACGACGATGCTAGCGATATATCCCACCCATCCAAAAGACCCAAGCTTTCTGGGCATGCCAACGTCGCAAAACCTCAAGTGCAACAACTTCTGACTCCCAAAAAGAACTATAAGACCAAATCCTCGGTCTTCACGCTTCGACCACCTACTGAATCTCCTGTTTCTAAATACACCTTCAGCCCCCACACGACAAACGCGGACGACGATGACGAGGTCATGTCAGAATCGGCGCGGAACACACTTCAAACTCGGCGAGACGCGTTCAGACGCAAACTTGATGATCGGTTTGAGCGACGAGAGGCCAAAGCGTTGCAGATCGCCGAGGGCGAAACGCAATATGACGTCTACGGAACCAATGGGCAAATTAGCGAAAGAGATGATCAAGAAGACACAAATAGGGATGGTCGTGATAGCGACTCAGAGATTCAGGAGCTCGGCGAAGCAGTTACTCAAAGACTTCAAGCGTTCGCGGCCCCCGCCAAATCGAAGGCTGGGCCTTCAACGTTGAAGATAAACGCGGCCGAACCGAAGACAAAAACAAAAGTAGGGAGTCGTACAAAGAAGGTAGAAGAAGTCGGCCCTTCAGGTCAGAAGTACACACCATTGGAGAAGCAGGCGAGTATGTCAATGACCTTAATGCTGCGTTCAACTACTAACCCACCGAGCAGATATTGGCACTAAAAGCCGCACATGCTGATTGTCTTTTAATGTTTGAGGTTGGGTATAAGATGCGCTTCTTTGGCGCCGACGCGCAGGTGCGTTCCTAGCCACGTGCGTCACGGCCCAGGGGGAGCTCACATCTTGGTTAGATTGTGTCAAAAGAGCTGGGCATTGCCCGCTTTCCCGATCGCAACTTCTTGACTGCTTACATCCCCATTCATCGTAAGAATGTGCACTTGAAGAAGTAAGCGGTGTTTGTTCACCTGCTATTGGCTCGCTCACGCCCTTCCCGACACGACTAGGCTCATATCTCTAGGCCATAAGGTTGGGATCATTGGACAAACAGAGACAGCCGCCCTAAAGAAAGCGGGTGACAACAAGAGTGGTCCTTTTGAACGGGAGCTTACGGAGCTGTACACTGCAGCAACGTACGTCTCTATCATATCACCAGAAAACAACAAGTTCAGCTGGCGTAACTGACTGTTCTGCAGCTTTGTGGATACACTGGACTCGGCTGATGATGGCACCGATGAGATGCGAACTGCGCCGCCGTCCCTCGCCTGCTTCGTCGAGTCTCCCGGTTCTGGCACCCCGGATCAGATTGTGATTGGCATGGTGAGTCTAGCCACCTTTGTGCTAGCTAAAATTTGGCTTAATAGGGGCGGGGTTTGTGTATTCTAGGTGGCCGTGGTACCATCGACCGGCGAAGTGACATACGATGAATGGGAGGATAGTCACATGAGAACGGAGCTTGAAGTACGATTTAGTCTTCTAGTACCTCTCGTAGTCATCTCATCGATGATGTGCGATCTCACAGACTCGCATAACGCACATTCGGCCGAGCGAGCTCCTCATTCCAGGAGGCAAGCAACTTTCAAAGAGCACCGTATCTGTGTTGGAACATTTTACGGGGAATAAGCGAGTCGTTACAACATATGCGTGCAGTATCAAAAGATGCTGATATACTGCTTACAGGCGTTTCAACGCGGGACGGGCCATTCGTGTTGAAAGGTTCTCAGATTTGATGGATTCTACGGACGCCTTTTCTCTGCTGTCTACGTTCTATCATAAGCAAAAGGGTCGCAGTGGTATGCGCTTAGAAGGTGACTTCTGACATCGGTTCCGCCCAGCTGACCGAATCCCATTCCAGGGGATGTTATGGCGGCCATAGTCGATCTACCAAAGAAAGGTTCACCCAGTTTTTATGCTTCACTAACGTGGGACTGTGTAAGCTAACTTTTAATTTGGTCTTCAGTCCAAATTGCGCTGGCTCATGCAATCCAGTACCTCGCTGCGTTCGGTGTGGCTGAAGCCTTCTCAGAGACAACTTTCTTCTCCACATTTTCGTCTCGTTCTCACATGCTTCTCAATGGCACGACCCTCACGAATCTTGAGATCTTTCGAAATTCTACCGACTTTTCTGAAAAAGGATCTCTCTGTTGGATATTGGATCACACGAAGACGAAGTTTGGATCTCGGTAAGTCACAGCATATCGTGCATGTACAAACTATCCTGAATGACGGACACCAGAATGCTCAAATCTTGGATTGGCCGACCACTCACGGATAAGACGTACGTAGCGCCCCTTGTTGGCCAACCCAGATGCAATTAACCATAGTAATTATTAGGCTCTTGAAAGAGCGGATAGATGCCGTGCAGGAGATCATAGACGAAGCACCACCAGCGTTCGGAAAGTTTCAGTCTCTGCTTAAAGGCCTTCCGGACCTCGCCAAGGGTCTGGCCCGCATCTCATACGGCAAATGCACACCAAAGGAGCTCGCTGGCCTTTTAACCGCATACCAACGGATTTCTTTGTCATTTGATCCAGCCGATCCACCTGCTTTCAAATCTCCGTTATGGAACGACATCGTCTCCACGCTGCCGAAGCTGCGGTTACCGCTTCTTGAACTAACCACAATCTTCAACTTGACCAAGGCACGCTTCGATCAACCCAAAGCAGATCTATGGTTGGATGATGAGAAATATCCTGCATTGGATGATTGCAAATACGTAAGTTGAACTCATGGGCCGTTCTGAGCGAGGGTCCTCTAACTTCAGCATTCTTCAGTCAATTGCGGCGATTGAGGGTGAACTAGACGAGGAGCTGAAAGCCAGTAAGCAATGCCTTCATTTCCGTGCTTAGGATCTGATGTTAAGGAGTTTCGCAGTTCGAAAGTTACTTAAGCGACCAAGTCTCAATTACACATCCGTGGCCGGGAATGAGTACCTTATCGAAGTTCGCCATGCCGAATCTAAGAAGATTCCTGTCGAATGGATGCGAGTTTCCTCGACGAAGGCGGTTTTGCGATATCATACTCCTTTAGTGAAGAAGAAGCTGGCGGAGCGAGAACAGCAGCGTGAGACATTGGCGCAAGGTTAGGATGACCCTTTCGATTACTCGCTGCAATTAAAGTCTCAAGGGGTTTATTATAATGCAGAGGCCGAGGCTGCGTGGCAAGACTTTCTTGGTGAATGCCGCCAACATTATGCATTGTTCCGAGACGTAACAAACAAGCTCGCTGTGGCAGGTATGTGGGGTTGGTGAATGTAGCAAGACAGCTTTGATTGACGGACAGATTTTTTTTTCAGATTGTCTCAGAAGCCTTTCAATAGTGGCCGCTCAACCAGGGTATGTGAAGCCTACCATTAGTGACGAGGAAGACATACTTCGGGTGGTCGAAGGGAGACACCCCATGGTCGAAGCGATCAGGCCCGATCCCTTTGTGCCAAATACCCTTATGTTGGGAGGTGTGAGTATCAACCTGCTCATCCCTTGAGCTGCTCCCTAAGCATTTCTTTTCAGGACGATACCAGAGCAAAGATTATTACTGGTAGGATTATCGAAACTAGTGGTTGAAAACCCAACTTATCATATTGCTTGGGTAGGCCCTAATATGAACGGGAAGAGTACTTGTTGCCGGATGATGGCTTTAGCAAGTGATAATCTCCTTTTCTGTGCTTCCAGTGCGTCCATTAATCGCAACTTGTTCAGATCACTATTATGGCCCAGATTGGGTCTTACGTCCCAGCTAGCTCCGTCACATTGTCGTTACACGATTGTGTGCTGACACGCATGGGCGCAACGGATGATCTGGCGAGGGGTCAATCGACATTTATGGTGGAATTACAAGAGACTTCTGATATCATGCGCCAAGCGACCTCGCGGTCCTTGATAATTTTGGATGAACTGGGACGCGGCACAAGCACACACGACGGACAGGCTATTGCGTCTGTAAGGACTTCCAAGCAATCTATATCTTGCGTCCGCCTGACCCGATTACTCCACTCAGGCCGTGTTACATTATCTCCTCACGGTAAAAAGGCCAAAGGTGCTTTTCATCACTCACTACCCCTTGATTGCTGCTGAATTTGCTGAGGAGGTAATGGTCACTACGAGATGATATTTTGATGATGTTTTCGCTTACTCTGATATCGCGTCTGACAGTTTGATGATGTCGCGAACCTACATATGACGCACACCACTGGTACCAAGAGAGCTGACGGGACCTCCTCTATCAACTTCTTATATCGGCTTTCCCCGGGAATGGCGTCAGGGTCATACGGAATTGGTAGGTGGCTCGACTGCATGGGAGCTTTCATTGGCGATTGAGATGTTTTGACTTGACCAGAATGTGGGCGTTTGGCGGGTCTTGGAGGCGATGTGCTATCTGTTGCTCAAAGGCAATCCGACAGGATGAAAGCGGTCATCGAGCGGGCCGCTAGGTCGAGAAAGTACGCATTTTGCTACTTAAGCCCTCTGTTCCACTGAATTAAGACTACATGCAGGTGGAAGATATTGCTGAGAGGTTGTTTAGACGAATCTCGGACGCTCTCGGATCGTGTGACTACTCTCAGCGACCTGCAACAAACCCTTTTATGAGATCTCTAGCTATACAGGCATGCGGATATGGAAGCATCATCCATCGATCCCTTTTCGCTTCTTTTTCCTCTCCTTCATCTCGGCTGGTCTCCCGTCATCACCATGAACATCACTGGCAGTGTCTCCTTTCTTCCGCTTCTTGCTATTCTTCGTGCTCGAAGTGGAGTCCGTCGCACCGATAAGTTCCATGAGCGCACTCAGGCTTCTCTTCAGTGGCGCAGAACTTTTGGCTCGCGGTGTGCCTTGCAGCTTCGCGATAGCGGAGCTGAGCTTGCCCTTGGGATTCCACAGAGACCGCATAGCATCCGGAGAGATCAAATTGGTGGTGGTCCTTTTTGCGATGGTAAGTAATGACTGCGTGACATCCCGGAGGTCAGATGTCGTCATTGGCGAAGCGGTGTTAGAGCCTCCTTGCGCATCGAAGATATCGGAAACAGCTGGCACGAATGATGGGATAAAATCACGAATCTAAGGGCAAACAGAGATTGAATATGGTTCTCGCATGGACGAGAAAGAGAAACTCACTCGTTCTGGCGTGGATCCTTGAAGAAGCTCCCGGATAAGCCCGACAACTTGCACCTGTCTCCGGGAGCTCACCGTACCGCGTGGCCCCAATAAGTCCACAAGCCGACCTCGCAATTCCCAGGCGCAACTTGGGTGGTTCTTAAAGAAGTCCTCCAACACCTTCACCGGGAAGGTCGAACGTTTCTTCGTGAAAGCATCATCAAGCGACGACATATACACGTCCGAGACTAGTTGGTCGGCGCCAGCGTGATGGAGATTGCGCACAAGATAATGACAAGCGGAAATGAGGACAACGGTGCCATCAGCGTTCTGGGTCTGGCTAGCCGTGGTGTGTACCTCCTTGAGTGCGATAGCGACGGCCGACTTGTCAAGGTCAGCGATGAACTCTTTGATCTGTCCAATGCCGGACCGAATGATCTTTGTGACTTTCTGCTTGAGTTGCTCCTCGTCTGAGCTACTCCGAGTCGCAATCTCGAGAAGTGACATTAAGATCCGTGGTATTTGGCCGCTGCTCGGGTTCCGCTTGATATAGGTTTCGATGAAGTCGACCACACGCGTCTTAAAGATGGTGGCCTCACGCTGGGCACCTTATCCGAAAGGTCAATATCAGCGCTCCCGATGACGACTGTAGGACGTAACTCACCCTTTGGTCCACTCTTCGTCCCACGAACAGATCTGAATATCTCCGCCAGTTTATCATCCAAGGCCATCATCTGATCATCATCCATCGTAGGTTCATCACTTGAATCACTCGAGTCATCTGGATCAATGGCACCATTCCCGTTTTCGAGAACCTCATTAACTTGAAGCGCCTGGGCAATACGTTTCCGGAGTTCGGGGTCAACTTCCTTATCGCTGACGTTCCCGTCATTCCCTGAATCTGAGGTTGAAGACGAAGGCGAGCTGGAGTCCGAGGAACCCCCATTCTCCCCCGCCTCCTCGATCTCAATATCGCTCTCATCTAATTCTGATCCATCGTCTTCTTCAGGGAGTGGATTCCGGGGGGTGAGTTGCTACGGTGCCCAAAAGTAGTCAGCATAGACAGTCTCCATTGGCTGCTCACACATGCATAAGGTGCAAGACGAATCACGTACGGTCAACAGGAGATCCATAGAGCTGTTCTGCAACGCCCCACAGATGAGGTCAAACACGAGGTTAGCCGTATCCCGTTCGTAAGCGCTTCCTTTCTCGAGATCTCCGATCAGACTATCAGCAATGACGTCGATTGCCTCCGGGTCCTCCTCTTCGTTCTCGGCCTTCTTCTGGCCCGAGCCTTTTGCATCGAGGAGAACAGACGCAGCTTGGACAATTTCCTGTCCCGGAAAGGTCTATCAGTCACAACACTGTACGCATTTGGGCTGAAGCATGAAAATGTACTTCGAATGAATCGAGAGCGTTGAACGATTCGTCACAACTTCGGAGCAAGAATGCCTGTAATAAAAGCTTTATGCCTTTCTTCAATCTGTCGCCATCCTGTAAGGTGAGCGATCAGGAAGTTAGGTGAAGGTCGTAAGGTTGTTTACATGGAAGGGACCTATTTCAAACTTACATCTGGTAGGCACTTTAGCAAAGCCCGTGTCTGCTTTCGTAAAGAGACAACGTCTACACTTTCTTCGCATAAGAGTGAGACATGTTTCTGATCCTGTTCGAATACCGTGAGGAGGTCTATGACCTTTGAGGTCCACGAGACACCATCTGGGACGGCTGAAGATGTTGCGGGCGCCGATGTCTCGCCTGACCGTCCTGTATTTGGTAGATGACGGTATGAATCAATCGGTCAGCGTTTGAGAATACCTAGTATAATCAGAGGAGGATACGAACCTTTCCCATGTGCAGAGGACAGATGAACCAGACAGGCGTACGTCTGCTGACGGCACGCTGTGCGTGCTTCCTCGGGAAAGGGAACCCGTAGAGACCGATGCAACTGTGACACGAGAAAATCATGAGCCCACTTCAATGCGTCGAGCTTTGGTTGACAAATAGATACGTACTACTTCAATCGAAGAATGACTGTTCTTCTTCTTGACAGTGAAGAACCCGTGAAGGAGAAGGAATTGGAGCACCGTCAATATCCAAGCGTCGTCTCTGGGTATAACCGTACTCCGAAGGGTGGATGAAAGCTGCTCGATAGCCCACAGCCGTTTCGAGTTGAGGGCGTCCTGTTCAGAGCTGGAAGGAACCGTACACTAAATGCGCTCCACTTAGATAAGATCCAACGCTAACGTACGTGGTATCATTAGTGTTAGGGCCCGCCCCATATGCCTGGGTCACGAGATGGTCCACATAAGCCTGGACGCCTGCTGCATCCATGGAGCCCAGTATTGATTCGACGGTCTTGGAGTTTGTGAGTCGGTCGAACTGGCCATCGGTTCCTCCGAGGAGGGCCATGACCAGGCTGAATCCGGCTTCTTGATCCTGTTCCACAGCATCCTTGATGTCATCTGCCTATCGTCACCATAATCCAGTCAGATCAGCTAAATCTTCTGGAAAGGAGGTTTAATTTGACCAGACTGGGCTGTCGTGACATACTACTTGGCGAGCAGCCTTGTGTAGAGTCTTGTCCTTTGAGGAAAGATGTCCCATCCATGTGCGCATGAAATTTTTGGTAAGGAATTGTGGAAGGTCAGCCACGGGAACGGAAGCAACGAGTTTTCGAAAGATTTGAAAGCCCCAGAACCTGCGTTCCGGTGTCGTATTAGGGCCGAAGAGAGAATCTATAACATAGATAGTCGGAAAGGTTTAAGTCCATACCACCTACTTCAGGTTGTGCATGAACTTGTACCATCAACCACTACACGGAAGAAGTCGTGCACACTGCTCTTCTGCGTCTGGTTGCCAGCGTCTTGTCGAAGGTATTCTTTTATGACAATATCCCAAGCAAAATGCGGCTGCGGCTTCCAGTCGGCTCTAACAGTCGCTTTGAGCCCTGCCTCGTCGTTCTCGTCTGCGGGCATGTCCTGAGGGGATATATGTCAGCAACATGATATATATCCGCCGTACACTTCCTCTAACGTACGTGAAGAGCAATGGCAACCAGAGGAAGCGACGAAAGCGCTAGGATTTGACCATCTTCGAATGTCGGGGATAGGACCTTGCGCCAGCCGACGGTTGGGAAATCATCTTGCATCTGGATCGCGACGGCAAGCTTCTCCGCCGACCACTCCCGCGGGTCATTGAAGATGACAGAAACAACTTGGTCCACCGCTTCGGTTTTCCAGGGGACATCGTTTCCCGCTAGGCCCTTCAGAACTGTCAGCACAGACCACCAGGCAGGTTCTCTGAGCCACGTCTTCTGCTGCCCTAACCAGATGAAGTCTGCCAAAACGGTCAAAAACGTCTGTATCGTCGCTGGAGGTGTAGATGTATTAAGAACCGGGGCGGTCTTGAACAAAAGGCCAGCTTCCACAATGCAGTTGAGGCCGAAGAGTCGCGCGAAGAGCATATCCCGAAGCAGTTGACCCCTGACGCTGCTGGTTATTTCAGAGGCCTCATTAACGAGAAATATGACCTGGGCTGCAGTGACAGTCGGTATCTTCTCCAAGAGCTTGCATTTTCGTGTCAATCTCGTGCTAAAATGGGATGCAGAGTGCAAATCTGACGCACCGCTGTTAATGCGACAGCGAATCCGAGTCGACTGCTCTCATTCGGACTGGCCAATCCTCTGGTGAGTCTCCGCAAAGCGTATTTGACGTCTTCGGATGTTGCAGCGTTAATATGTGTCGCCCAGCCTTCAGTGGGTGAGTCCGCATTGACCGGTGCGACGGCCTCGGAAGTTGCGGTGTGATCGAGTTGAAAGCGTTCTATGCTGCCAATCAGGTCAACCGATGCCGAGAGGCGCTCCTCATCGGCTGGTGAGGAGAGCTTCCAGTACAGTGGCAATGTACTCATGAGTTTGGGCGCTTCTTGAAAAATGTCAACTGGGTAAAATCCGTCCTGCGCCGGTCAATCACATGATCTATTCAATGCGCACATAACTTACGCGCTTGAACCAAAGCATCAAATCAACATATGGCTTGTAGGAAACATGGCACCTAAGAGCCACAAGTGAGGGCTCCGGCGGCCTGCCTCACTCTCGTCGAGGAGCTTGGGTCAATCTCTCTCAGAGTTCTAGTTCTTATGTACTGATTTCTCTGCTATGGTTGTTCCGAAGATCGTGTACTTCCGGTCCGTTTTTAGTAGAGCGAAGAGAAGAGCTAGTTAGAGAGCGAAAGGGAGATGGGCTCGACTTGAAGCGCTGATACCGTCGACAGGTGGCCGCAATTGTTAGCCGAAGGAAAGTAAAACAACTCGCGGGAAAGGTAGTGGAGCAGCATGTGTCATTGTGTGGCTCGGAACCCGAGTGCACTTCGTTGTTGACACACAAAATGGCAACGAGTAGGTCGGGATGCGGAGCTGTACGTTTCGTCCATGTCTAGTTCACGTGACATCGTTGAGATTCAGACTGGCGCTATACCCTCATTCGCGCCTTCGCCTGTGCCTTTTGGTCACGTCAATCAATTTCTTGTACATCACCCATTAATGCGGCGCCAGACATCTGCGACCGATATCAACGTCTTTGGGCAAGGTGGGCCATCTGGCATCCCACAGTCTGCTCTACCAACCGCCAAACGTCGCGCCGAACAGATGCCTCCAGCGCCTCAACCTCCATATAGTCGCATGCGGATGTCCGTAGCTGGAGGCGCGGGGCCGTCGCGACCGCAACAGAATGCTGGCTTGACAGTCTCTGGGGCTGCTCAATTCGCTCCGAGAGCATCTATGATGGGGGGAGGTGGCGGCGCACCGCAGACCGCGAGGAAGGATACTAGCCAATTCGGAAGGACACCACTGAAGGCGAGGTACGTTTTGTCGAGTATTGGTTCATGGTTCGCTGATAGTTGAGATTCTTGTGTCTATTAGCGGTCTGCGTGGAGCTCCTGGAACAGGTCGGACGGGTTTCGCACCACCTGCCTATGGCCCTGGGAGGGAGACGCGTCCAATCTCACACAAGCAATATCAAGGGCTTATGCACCGTGAAATCTTGGACTATCTCATCGCGCAACGGTGTCAGATCGCGAACCTTAGTCTCAAAACGCTCCAACAGCCAACCAACCGTGAATTTCACGAGATTTTTCGGTTTCTCATGAAAGATATCGATAGTCAATTTGTCCCTGGGCGATGGGGTAAGGCGGAGGACGAGATCCTCATCCTTCTTCGGGATTTGAGATACCCATTGGTGGATGGAATTAGCAAGACGGCGTTGACCGCACCAGGAAGCTTGAATCACTGGCCTACCCTCTTGGCGATGCTCCATTGGCTAGTCACTATAGCGATGGTGAATAGCTAGCCACTCTCACTCCTTCGTTGTAACATTCTAACCATGCTTTGTTTAACTACTGCAGGAGCTCCCAAAATGGGAGGATCCAGAAATTTCCCAAGACTTCACATTAGTTCCGGTTGACCAGATCCCTCAAGATGTAGAGCTACCAAATTTCCCATCACTCATCACTAGCAACTACATCCTCAGCGCCTACGAAGCGTATATGGGCGGAGCAGATAATTTCAGGGAGCCTGATCTAGAAATGGAGACTATAATCGGTGCGTCCTCCTTTATCACCCTCGACTACAGGAGATCTTGACCCTCTGTATCTTAGACCGGAAGATTGAGTCGGTGGTAAAACGTGGCGACGAAACCGAGATGCGTATTGCGAAACTGAAGAAGGAGATTGCCAAGCTTCAGACAAATCCGGTTAGTGTCCTGTCGCTTATTGTGTTGCTTCGTTGACTGACTTTCCCGGAGATGCTCAGAGTGCATTGGTGGAATTGGATAGGGAGCACAAGAAGATGGAGCAGCAGGTGGTGCAATATAAAGGTCTTACCCAGGAGAAAGAGGAGAAGAACAACAAGATGATCGGGATTGGGGAACAGATGAAAGTCAACATTCGCGAAACAGGCCAGTCAAAGGGACAACGCAGTTCCATACTTTCCTAGTCTCTATGATATGATCTGCCACTCATCGTGCTCCTTCTTTTCAGAGGTAGAAATTGCAAGGTTGAACGCCGAGCATGAACGCATCGAAGCCAAGATCGCAGAGCAAGGCTTCTCCGTGGAGGAGGTCCAGCAAATGCACAGCGATCGGGACAAGCTCAAGGCCACATTGGAAGACCTAAAGCCTCAGTCAGCCGAAGCAGCACGTGCTACTGGCGAACTCGAGATTGCTTTCGGCAGGCGGGCGGATATCGTCGACCAGGTGTTGACTCGGTATACATCGCTTCTATATGACACCGAGCTACTCCCTACCGCGCCGGAACCATTTTCCCACATCAACTTCAAGCTGGACCTGAACACAGCAGTCTCTAACCCGGCTGACATGTTGAAGGGTGATGATCTTAAGAAAATAATCCACCCTGCGCTAAGCCAGATCGCCGAGATGAAGAGCGAGGAGCGAGCCAGTCTGGAGAACGAAAAGATCCAGGCGGACGAGGACCTCGACTCGCTTACACAGCGTTGCCACAAGATGGAGGAGGACGCAGAGCCGAAGGAGAATCAACTCCTTGTGCTGTCGAAGAAGATTGAGGAATTGCGAATGGTGCGCATGTCAAGCCATCGAGCCTGCTTTGCCAGGTGGCATCTGACCCTTTTATTGGTTTCTCCCAGACGGTTGCGGGCGAGACAGCCGCAGCGAACGCTGAGTCTGCGAAGCTGGAACAGGAGCTGGGCTCCATGGAAACAGAGTCGAAACAAAGTGCCATCGCGCTCACGATACGAAAGCAGCGTCTGGAAGTCGAGTGAGTTTGCTGTTGCCATGTGTAGATGGTAATCATCGCGGCCGCTTATGTGTTCGACCACATTCGCTTCTAGGTTCAAGGACATCGTGCGCAAAACAGAGCAACTGAAGCAAGAGACGATACAGAAGATCACGACCGAATGTGACCAAATGCTGAATGCTAAGTTGGACGTAACGAAGGAGTTAGAAAGCTTGGTTCTATATGCTAGGGACAATTGAACTTCACCTTTGGCATGGGTATATACCTTTGTGTATCTTATTTTATGGTTACTCATGTATCGGCATGTTAGTCTTTGTGTGTTTTTGACCACGCTACCCTTTCAGACTCAGGGAAAGACCCTACGACGCGACCAGGCCTCATTTTCCAGTTTTCGAGCTAAAGCCAAAAACCTTCTCCCTTCCACCGTTCCACGCGTCTTATCGCGATCCGGCATCAGCTCACGGCACGCAATCGCGATTCGGGGTCATGTTGCTCACGAAGAGCGCGGGTTTCGCCCTACAGAGCCATGTGACTAGAGCTTTTGGGCGGCGGTTTCCACAGAGGTTTCTACATTCTCTTTCTGTAAGCCCTGTAAGCCAACACACCACTCTGATTGGTCTTCGAGTGTCACGTACTCTCAGCCGTGACCCGGACCTTGACTCATATAAAAAGAGTTCCCTAACCTTCCGATAACGAACCAATCTCCTTTCCACAGATATCGCGTCCACATCGATCTAAACTCCCCTCACTATCACCAACATCATCCATCAGTGCTCGCCTCATGTGCTTCATGTGCGCAGGTCCCACCGGTGCAGGGAAACCCATCCCAGACGAGTTCAGGCTGCCAACCAACGTCAAGCCCACTCACTATGACCTTACCTTTAAGACGGATCTCGACAACTTTACATTCCAGGGCTACGGAGTCATCGAGTAAGTGCAACAATAGCTACCTGTCCTTCCATCATCATGGGAGATCCTCACGAATCTGTTCTCCTTTCGATCAGCCTTGATGTCATGGAGGATATGGATGAGATTGTGATGAATGCGTCACCCGATCTCACTATTAAGGACGTGAAGATATTTTCTGAGGCGCTGAAGACAGAGCAGACACAGACTTCTACCGATCTGAATACGGATAAGGACAAGGAGAGACTGACTGCGAAGTTCTCAACGACTCTTCCGAAAGGAAGTAAGGCGAAGCTCCATCTCGGATGGGATGGGAAACTAGGAGAAAACATGACAGGCGAGTCACGAGCCACGATATTACATCCTAAGCTATAGTCACGTCCACTGGATTTGACCTCTGTGGTATGCAGGTTACTACATCTCGTCTGCGGAACACGATGGAAAGAAGAGGTATGCCTAGGCAATAGTTTCAAACGATTGCATGCTCTGATACGTGTTGGATCCTCAGACACTATGCTCTAACACAGTGAGTGGCCCAATTTAAAAAAATAACTAAATCACGAAACATCGGCCTGATGCCACCTTCCTTTCAGATTCGAGGTATGCGTATGAGCGATCACATGCAGGACCGCTTGACTGATTGACATCCCGCTATAAGCCTACCGCTGCCCGAAAAGCATTCCCATCTTGGGATGAGCCCCTCCTTAAAGCCCAGTACACGATCACTATGATCAGCCGTGCCGACACTGTAAACCTTTCAAACATGCCTGTGGTCTCGGAGAAGGCTTTTGTTGAGTCAGCTGACGCACCAGAAGATGACGGCAAGAGCATCGGAAAGCTCGCCAAGATGTTTTCCCTCAAGTCCGAGGCAGCAAGCCCTAGACCGAAGGGATGGAAGATCACTAAATTCGAGAAGACACCCCTGGTGAGTACTTGGATACGATGTCAGTACACAACGGAGTGGTTGAATCCTTGATCACTACACAGATGTCCACCTACCTGGTCGCCTTTGCCAACGGACACTTCGAATCCCTCGAAAGCTCCTACAAGAGCCCTCTCAGCGGAAAGACCATTCCGTTACGCATGTATTGTGAGTTAGCCGAGGTGCTGCCACTGGTTTGTATGAGACAGTTGCGAACTTATCCGTGCATCTAGCCACGCCGGACATTATCCATCAGACTGCGTTTGCGTTGGATGTGAAAGCCAAGGTCATGCCTATCTACGAGCAAGTCTTCAAGCTCGAGTATCCCCTGCCGAAATTGGATACACTGGTTGCCCATGACTTTGACGCCGGTGCCATGGAGAACTGGTTCGTATCTTCTGTATCTTCTCGCTTTCGGCCGATAAAACTGATAAGTTTCGTGCTGTCCTTCAAGGGGTCTGATTACTGGACGCACGTCGGCTTTCTTGATCGATGAGAAGAAGTACGTCGCTTCATCGAATCAAATCCTTCACTGAGCTAAACATTCTTCCAGGTCTGATTTGGCGGCCAAGAAGAGAGTAGCCACAGTCGTGTCGCACGAGTGCGCGCATTTGTGGTTCGGCGATCTGGTCACAATGTTTGTAGGATTGGCTGCCGACTTGGAGATCGATGCTGATATGGTTACTCCACAGGGCCTGGTGGGACAATCTATGGCTTAATGAAGGCTTTGCTACTCTTGTAAGTTGCTGTCTCGCCCTGCTGTGCTAGATGTATCCTGAGATATGGGCTGTATCAGATGGGAGAGGTCATCATCATTGACAAGTTAGTAATGCATCAGCCATCATGTGGTCATACCGACCTCTACGCTAACATGGTTGTGGCGTCTTCAGGGTGTTCCCAGAGTGGAGAGTGGATAGCGATTTCATCAACGCTCATCTCGGCCGGGCACTTGATCTGGACTCTGTCCGTTCAAGTCATCCCATCGAGGTCCCTGTACCGGATGCCAACCAAATCAATCGTCAGCATTATTGACTCTATGGACAGAAGAACGTCACTGACGGACGTCTATACTATTCATTTTGTAGAAATTTTCGATGCTCTGTCGTACTCGAAAGCTGGTTCAGGTGGGTCGGGCGTCCCTGTGTCGGTTGCCGGAGGGTCCCTCACTCAAACCATTTCGTGACCAGTCCTCCGCATGCTCGCGTACTACGTCGGGGAAGAGACGTTCCTCAAAGGTGTTGCTATCTACCTCTCGAAGCGCGTCTATGGTAACTCTGTCACTACAGACCTATGGGAGGGCATTGGCGAGGCCAGCGGACTCGACATCCCAAAAATGCTTGATAATTGGATCTTGAAGATTGGGTTCCCAGTCGTCACCGTCAAGGAGAACGAAGCTTCCATCACTGTCCGACAAGATCGCTTCCTTTCCACTGGCGATCCATCAGAACAGGACAACCAAACCATTTGGTGAGTTTCTTGCTCATTTCTCCCGGTGCCGTCTGTCGCTCAACACCCATCTCGATTTAGGCACATCCCTCTTTCCATCAAGACCGTAGATGGGGATGGGAAAGTGTCCGTCGATCGCGCGGTCGTCCTCACCGAGCGAGAGGCCACAATTAAGGTGGATACGTCGAAGCCGTTCAAGCTCAACTCCGGTACCACGGGTGTCTGTGAGTTTACTCTTTGCAAGAGCGAGAGTATCCCTGGACTGAGTTCCTTCCAATAGATCGAGTTGCCTACACCCCTAAGCGGATCACGAAGCTCGGTGAAGAGGCTGCGAAAGCTAAATCTGCCTTTTCGCTCGAGGACAGAATGGGTCTTGTCTCCGATGCATTCATCCTCGCCAAAGCTGGAACCTCCAAAACAAGCGCCGCCTTGAGCCTCGTCAACACCTTGAGAAATGAGAAAGAGAGTAAGTTCTCGCCATCAGGCCTTCTGCCAATGCAATCGCTAACTGGTATATGAATAGACTTGGTTTGGTCAACAATGTCTAGTCAACTCGGTAATCTCAAGAAAATAAACTGGGAACAGTCTGATGAGCTCCGAGGGGATATTGACGCTTTCCTTCGTGTACGTGACCTAATGCACTGTCAGTTCACTCGCTCGCTCACCCATCTGCGTTCTGAAATCATCAGCATCTCTATAAACCTCTCGTCCAAGAACTTGGATACGAATACTCTGCTCAGGACTCACCTGATACCATCGAACTTAGGACACTGGCTATCTCGTCAGCTGCCGCAGCTAAGGAGCCATCGTAAGTGCAATCCGCACATTCCTACTATGGCTTTAGGAGAGCTGAGCATGTCTTATTCTAGGGTCCTCGCTGAGTTGCAATCTCGCTTCAAATACTTCCAAGAGACTGGCGACGATTCGAAGATCCCTGCGGATCTAGTTAAGTCAACGTACACCATTGCCGTTCGCCACGGAGGCCGCGCCGAGTATGATACCATCAAGAAGGTCTATAAGAACCCGCCCACACCTAGTGCGAAGATCTCTGCGATGTCAGTTTTGCGATCGACGACCGCACAAGTTTTTGCAACTTTCAACGTGCTTTTCTGATGTTGATTTTGATAGGCTTGCCATGACCGCGACGGAGGACCCAGTGCTGATCGATGAGATGCTAGCCTTCATCTTGACCGACGTCCAGATTCAGGACACGATGTACTTCTTCGCTGGAGCCGCATCGAACAGATTCGCGCGTCGCAAACTCATTGCGTTCTTCAAGGAGAACTACGATAAGGTTCGTTGTCGAGCCTCTCCTTTTTTCGGGATGCTCATTGATATGGTTTCTGGGCTTCTTATTTCTAAAGTTCATGAAGATGTACGAGGGCAACTTCTCCATTTCATACTTGATCAAGTACAACTTCCAGGATCTGACGTCCGATGAGGATGCCAAGGAGACCGCAGAGTTCTTCAAAGTCAGTTGCATGATACAACTATGATACGACTCACCTAAGCCTGACCAATGTCACAGGATAAGGATGTGTCGAAATTCAACCTAGCCCTTGCCCAGGTAAGATCAGTTACGTCTAATTGCCTAATGGGGTTGTCTGACCATCTTCGCCTCAGAGTTTGGACTCTATCCACGCCAACGCCAAGTGGCTTCAACGCAGCAAAGATGACGTGGCAAGCTGGCTGAAAGAGTGGAAGCAGGGAGCTAAGCTATAAGCGTGCCGCACAATTTCAAATGAATTGATCATCCGTGGATCGTGCCTCGTCCGACGAGTGATGCCTTGATGTCCTTCTCAGCGCATTATACAATCAACCTCTCGGTAATATACAGGAGTTGAGACACGCGGCGCTTTGCGCTCGGCTAGATTGCCCCATTGGGGTAGGAGAGAGCAAATATAACGCATGCAACAAAGTAGGACTATCCTTCCGATCTCCTTCCTCATGCCGATATGCCACTTCTGCCATCTACTGGTTGGTTCTGACATGGGAAGCTGATCCCTGCTGCACAACCCAAATCTCCAGGTCGGCGACAGCATGGCGGCGATGGCCGACAGTGAACCATTGGTGCAAATTTGGATGTAAAGGGGTCAGCGTTTTATCTAGTTCACAAGTCAAGACACCAGCAGTGGGTTGTGCAGCCATTTTGTAGGTCCCTGTTGATGTATTACGCCTATTATTTCTGGGAAGGGGGTCCGCTCCAGATGACTATGTTGGCGAAGAAAGAGGGATCCTCGCAGACGATGGGGGCATATACGTCTATCTCCGATGCGATCGGCTGCCATTACGCACTGCCCAATATTGATCAGCATTTTAAATGGATAAGCTCAATAAATATATCGTTCAAGTAAGACACGATAAAGAAGGGAGGTGCACCAAGAAACATCGTACAGAGAACTCTTATTTATTACGCAACGCCAACTCGTGCCTGTACATTACACAAAATGGTTTCAGAAAGAGGAGGCAAACCATGCGCTTTCACTCACCATGATAGCTTCGTTAACCTTCCACTTCCCTCCAACCTTCGAAGCTACCTCACCTAATACCTTCTCAATAGCGTACTTCTTCACCTCCTTATGACCTTTGAAGATTTGTCCAAGCTGCTCCGTTAAGTGTAACTTGGTCAAGGTCGACCCTTCGACCTCTCGTAACAGGCGCGGTAGATGTTTCTGCGGAAACGGCTTCTTATTCGTGTTCGCTTGTTTGGGTTTCGCGGTGCTTGCATTCGTGGACCCGACCGCTGTGGGTGGAGCTGGAAGGTTGACTTGGGAGGAGGGATGGAGATGAGGAGGGAGTGCAGGGACCACAAAGCCGTCTTGTGTCGGTAGTGACGACAAGATAACCGGTACCACTGCCTTCGGGGCCTCAGGACGAAGTTGGGCCTCTACAACTGGCACCAATTCGGGTTCGGAGATATACGTGAAGGGATCGATGGGAAATGGTGTATCTACTGGTGCAAATACACTTTTAAGCACAAAACCAGTAGTTTTCGTAGAACCAAGGACGAACTGACCATTGAGTAATTGAATCCTAAAGGCCTTGAAGTGTTCAACCGTGCAATCTCCAATCCGATCTTCCCAATATGGACCAGCACTATAAGGAACAAGTGGTGCAACAACCCGCCTCTTCTTCGTTTCCTGCTCCTTTTCCTTCTCCGCTTCGGGCTTGCGTTTCGCGCCACCGCCAGTGGGTTGTGGTGATATGGAGCGACCAGTGTTGTTCGGAGTGGCGCAGTCCTCATCGTCATCGCCCACCAACCAGTCATCGAACTCATCTTCCTCTTCACCCACTCCAGACTCATCCTCCTCTTCGTCACCGCTCACGACCTCCTCGGCGTCCTCAGGCTCATCCTCCCATTCCTCCCCACTGTCATACGAATAATCGAACGCTGCGTGATCTTTGTTAAATGGGGCACATGGGCGAACAAATTGGGAGGTTTTCGTCCAAGTGCCTAGAGGAGCAAGTCAGAAGTCGACGTCCACGGTTACACCACATAATCTCATGTGTGACCCACCGTAGTATGCTGGCCTTACGTTATCGAAGAACTGCAAGACTTTGATGGCAATCCTTCTGCGGTTCCTGAGTAACCGTTGTAGATCTCCGACGGCTCTCGCATCGCCCACAATCTCAGCTTCCCCCAGTCTTGTAACGATCGTACGGACTGAAGGAGTGCGGTTGGGGGTGCTGGTATCGGCATTGGATCGGGCCACAGCCCTACTTCGCATTCGGCGCGAGGCTGGGACAGACGACAGGAACCGATTCAGCAAGCCTACAATATAGTAACCGTTAGTGTTGGCTATAACGCCAATACGGAGGAGTCGGACCTTTTGTATTGAGCGTTGAGGCGTCCCCGTCCATTCCTGCGTCATCTTGCTCCCCTAGATGATTTCTCGAAGGGCTCGACAGAGGTGTATTGAACGTGCTCATCTGCACGTCACCATCATCATCTAGAACGATGACTTCGGCCTTCTCTTTCCCTTTCCCTTTGCCCGTCTGACGCGCTCTCGCAATGAATAGGTTCACCGGTGCGAGCAAGATATCCTTGCGAACGAGGAAAGGCTTAAAGGCTCGTTGGAAGTCGGTCTCCGATGATGCTATTGTAGACAAGGACTGGTCAGGTGTGGGATATTAAGGAATGGAGAGAGTTTGTCCTCACAGGCCTCGCCTTTCATGGGTGTCGCTGGCTTCGTCTTCTTTGATGGTTTGAAGAACGCGTTCATCATCTGAACTTGCTTTGTCTACATTGAGGCTGAATCTTCAGAGTCCAGACGGTATAAACAACAGCAGCACCCGAACCTTAGTCTTGGACAACTCTTGCTTCGGGGCGTTGGCGATTGTTTCCTTTTTAGGAGTTGACTGATAATCTGTGTCAGCCTCCAGACACCCGGCAAGCGCTCTCAGAGATAATACCTTGTCATTACTTTCAACATTTTCAACCCCGGAAGGTTTGGACGATTCTCCCGCCTGTTCCGCCTTTGGCTTACTGCTCTCGGCTTGGGGCCGATCAGGCTCTGAAATCGCGTTCTTTTCCTTCTTCTTCTGCTTCTCTAGTACACTCTTCTTCTGATCATCAGATAGTGTGGCGTACATGGTCTTGAACGTATCCCTGGCCTAGAGGAAACTATGATAAGTATGCTATCGTTCATATTTTGTATGAGTGTGTTCACCGCTTCACGCTCTTGCCTTCTCTCTTTAGCAACCGTCGCGTTACATGCTGGGTCGCCAGCTGGGCTTGGAAGCATAGCCTCTGGGTTCTTGAGCTCCCATCGAAATACAGCCAGAGCCTGGTAATATCGCCACGTGATTTAGTAAAGGACGTACGAGGGCTCAAGAGTGACTCACGGCCGGTGTATCTTGTACGCCATAATTTACTCGTGTCGCGACCTCTGCAATTGCCGCAGAAAGAACGGCAATCGGTAGTCTAGGATCGTCCGTGGCCTCCTTGTCGTCTTGCACCCCACATCTCTGGATGATAGACTTCTTCACTTGTTTAGTTAAGACAGTAATGGTCTTCTCGCTGGGAATCGTAGAATTACCGATTCAAGTTGGTGAACGGTAGCGGACGTGATGATCGGGGAAAAGAACATATTCGTACCTCTCCATCACGAGCCGGGCAATTAATGGAAGGTGTTGGGTGGGAAACTCGGTCAAAGGAGTTGAAGTTGAAGGGAGTTGCAGGAATTTGGTGAACTCGATGAGGGCTATACGGCATCACGCGTTGACGTTAGATGCTAGTATTCAGAACGAAGGGTTCGAATAGAAAGATGCTTGCCTTCGAGGGTGGAAGAAAGGTCATACCACTTGATAGGTGTCTGCTTCAAGGTGAGTTTGCCATCCTTGGGTTCTATTGCGGTGTCGCCTAGAACGCGTCGGACAGCAAGGAGTCAGCCGCGTATTCTGTTGACATTCTCATCTAGAGAGGTTGAGGAGTATCTGAGCCTACCTGGGGCCATGGATTGAAGCTGAAGGGGATATTACGCCAACGCCTGAAGGTGGAAGTGTGAATATGGACCGAGAAATAATAGCAAACGGGCTGTCACGTCAATACGGTCAAACTGGGTTCGACGCGACTAACAACAACTACTGACGATGTTCCTCAAGCCTCAACAAAGCAAGTCGAAAGACGCGCAAAAACACACGCAAGACCCAGCTTTACAACCTTGGGTTGAGAAATAGTCAGTTTCGGGTTAACGAAGTTGTTTCCTAATACCCTAATATTTGTTCGCTTCCTTTTAGTCGTCCAAAAACGATTGAGGATGTATCATCCCAGGAACATACTGTCAACGTCCTTAGGAAGACATTGACCTCTACAAATGTGAGAGCCGAATTCACGGTTCAGACGTGGAAAAGACGCGTCTGATCTTGACGCGTGAAAAAAAAACCAGTTACCCCATATGCTTTTCTACGGACCACCTGGGACAGGGAAGACGTCTACTATTCTCGCACTAGCACGGCAGCTGTTTGGGTAAGCCTCCAACGTCATCACATTACTCAGGTAACATCTAATTTATAAGAGCCTTCTTTGGGTAGTCCTGAAAATTTCCGAAACCGCGTCCTTGAACTGAACGCGTCCGATGAGCGAGGTATTAGTATTGTCCGAGAGAAAATCAAGAACTTCGCTCGCCAAACACCCCGAGCCACCGGTCCTGACTCGCAGTACCCGTGTCCCCCATATAAAATCATTATCTTGGACGAAGCGGACTCGATGACCCAAGACGCACAAGGCGCACTGAGGCGAATCATGGAAACGTACGCGAGAATCACTAGGTTCTGCTTGGTTTGCAACTATGTAACTCGGTATGCTATGGATTTATCTGCCCTATGGACTGCTATTATTGACCCCAGACGTCTCAAAGGATCATCGAACCTCTTGCATCGCGATGCTCCAAATTTCGTTTCAAACCTTTAGACGTTTCGTCTACCAGAGCACGGATAGAGTATATTGCCACTGAGGAGAAGATCGTTGTTAATCCTGAAGTGAGTGCTACATTAAAAAAAAACATATTTCATAACAAAGTCTTACCACCTCTTCAAAGGTCATAACGACCCTCATCGGAGTATCTGAAGGCGACCTTCGTCGCGCAATTACCTACCTTCAATCTGCCTACCGACTCTCTTCGTCTACCACACCTCCAACTCCTATCACTTCGATAGACATCCAGGAAATTGCAGGTGTCGTCCCGGACATCGTCGTTCGAAATTTTGCCGCCTCGTTGGGCATCGAGTTCGATTCCGCACCCGAAGACTCTATGATACTCGACGAGAAGGATGAGACTGCCGCGATCCGAGCAGTTCTCCGAATACCCAAGAAGGCCACGGGTTTCGATGGTGTCAAAGCACAGGTAAAGTCGGTGATGAGGAGAGGTTACAGTGTTGCCCAGCTTCTCAATCAGGTGGGATAATCAAGGCTGGCCGTCCCCTTCAACATCATAGCAACTGACTCTTGCATGTGCCCATTCCAGCTACACGACGTAATCGTCATGCATCCAAACATGACCGCCCGACAGCAGGCAGCGTCTGGACTCATTCTAGGAGAAGCTGATAAAGCGCTAATAGATGGTGGAGACGAGGAGCTGCAGCTATTAGATGTTGCCCTGAGAATCCATCAGACGGTGAAGAAGGATTGATAGCACAGCGTCGTAATATTACCATATCCGATATCGTTCCATGTATTATTTCGCAGCTAGGCTCTGTTTCATGATACATCTTGATTGCACATTGTTGGCTGTCTACATATGGAGCGCGACCCATATCAAGACTGAGTGGTCTACGTCTCAAGCGAACAATCCAAAATCTTCGATCGTTAAAGTCGCCCGAGCTCTCTCCCAAGCCGTCCGAGCCCAATCTACTCCCTCTTGCCCAACCCCTTTCTGGTTCCCATCGGCACCAGTGATGACAGGCACATTAATGGACATGACGACGTCGATGTTCTTGCCTTCCACACGCCAGACGGCGAGGAAGATCTTCACATGATCTGCCTGCTCAGGGGGCTTGTTGAATTTAGCCACTAGTTGTGTTCCCACCAGCGCTGTGCAAGCGGGCTGAGCTGGCGGCGAAGCCGCGATGACACCGGATGGAGGGTATGTCTCTTCTGTTGTAGAGCTGGACGCGTCGTTGTCGTGGGCCAGAGAATCGAAGTGAAACCTGTACATATGTGCCGGGTGCCAAAACTCGTCAACCTTCCACTCGGTAGTTTTGAAGTACACTCACTTGACAGCATCTACGGCATCGTCTGGCGCAACTCGCTCTAAAATCTCTACAGTGAAGCTGATGTCTGTGTCATGGGACAGGTAAACCTCTTCCGTATCAGGGACTTGGCGGAAAGCACTATAAAGTCCATCGCATGCCATGCAAGATGGTTCACAGTTCCAGGACAACGGTTGAAGAGGCAACAAGCGGCAAGTCAGATGATGTATCTCGTGTCGAAGGGTAATGGATTGAGGTCCAAGGTGTGGAATAGGTGGCGTACGAGGCATCCATGAGATTCGCAGGCCAGAGACATTTGATGGCACCATCGAATAGCTCGTATTCGACGAATTCTAGTGAACTGGACAACATCAAGAGCGATTGGGCGGATGGTTAGAGAGTAATGTGAAGATATGATTAACTGGATGTGGCAACTTTTATAGTACCTAAATGACTCAAATGTTGACTCAATCTCGACAGTCACTGCAACCGAACCACTCAGGAATACAACACAACGCACACGCTCAGGAATTCGAAAAAATGATTGCTGTGCGAATGACTCCATTCCATCATCGGTATAGCTTCAAATGTTGAGGAACTAGAAGAATCGCGAGCCACACAAATTCCAAACCGTAAGCGATACAGGAGTCGGAGAAACTGATTGAGAATTGGGACACAGGGCAAATAAGAAGCTGGAAGAGGAAAGTCCGGTCAATATACAGAAGGAAGAGTCGCAGACTCTTCGGATGAAATAGGAGGCGAGTAGACGAGAAGATGAGAGAACGGAAGAAACGGGAGGGTTTGTTGCCCATATACAAACCCATCCTAGCTCACAGGAGAGATATCGAGGTGGCTGGTGGACGAGATGGTAGAGTACGAGGAAGGGTGATCCAAATTCGTCAAGGATTGTGATGCTGATGGACATGGGTAAGGGATGAGACCGGTCGTAGATGCGATGAAGACACGATCGTAGTAATGAAAGACGGTAGGAGGGAAGGGAAGGGGTGAAGACGCCGGAGGGAGGGGAGGGGAGTGCCAGACCCAAGAAGACTGAATTTGGAATAGGTGAGGCGGACGGCATCACTGGCCAGCCGCCGCAAAGTTCAGTCGCCCAAATGTTGCGGCACGATCAAACGGGGCTCGCTTGATAGCCGGCTTGAGCGTCGCAAATGAAGCCTTGGTCATCTGCGGAGGGCAAGGTGAGCCTTGTCCAGCAGCGCTGGAAGCCGAATCCCCCTCGGTGAAGCTCGTATCATCATGCTCCTCCAGCGTTGATAGCGCGACCGTTGCCGCCGCTGCTCCTCGCCGTCCCAGCGTCGGCACCGCAGAGGAAATAACCTTTCCAAACGCGTTTCCCGTGCTCGTCGGACGAGCTGCCGTAGGTTTTTTCTCAGCCGCCGCTGATGTAGGCTCGGATAGGGCAGCAACGGCTGCGGTCCGTTCGCCATAGGTGTATGACCGTGTTCGCTCCCATCTTCTGAGGTGATCCATCCGCTCGCGGCGAGCTTCCAGGTGTTCTGGATCGTCCATCTTGGTGTATCCTTGGCACCGAGCTGGAAACGCCTCGTAATATGCTTTGTACCCTCCTTCCAGGATATACACCTCTGGATAATGGACTTTAGGATATACATCCTGACACGTCTTCCGGTCCTGGGCGCGGAGATGTTTAGCACTGAAATAAATGAATGAAGCCGAGTTAGCTCAAAACACGTTGTGGCAGGCATGACAAGGCGACTTACAATGTAGGTCCACGCTTTGCACTGAACTCGCAATGGAAAATAATAATCGTCTTCATGTCATCCCCGGGCACGCGGTCCCCACTCTCAGTTGGAATGGGAGGAACAACTTCTTTCAAAAAGAAATCCGATACGGCCTCGGGTGTCGTCAAGTTCGTCGCTCCTTCGATATGGCCACCATTAAACTCATAATCAAATCGGCAGTCGATGACATGGAACTCCTTCAGCTTATCATCATAGCCCCCGGCAAGGAGTTCTTCCATCTATCAAAGCCGGTGAGTATAACACTCGGGGCAAAGCGGTGATTTTGACACTTACAGTCGATGGCGTGATGCGTACGATTCCATCCTCCTTCACCTTATGACACGGTAAGATCTTCCCGTTCGTTTCCGTATCCCTCGAGCCGGGTAGACCGCTGGCACAAGAACTTCCCATCTCCGCATCGCTATCCTCCCTCAATAACACCCCACTGGCAGCGCCGCCAAGCGCCAGCTCCATCTTCGAGCCTATGCTCCCACCAGGAGTAGCAGTCAAAGGGCCCTGCCTATACGACACTGACCGGCCAGCCATGGCAGCACGTCTCCTCCCGGCGGCCGCCACAGGAGACACGAACACCGGCTTATGTTCAAGCAAGCTATCTTCTTGGTCTGTTTCCCCATCCTCACTCTCTGACAAAATGTCATACTTAAGGCCAGCCATATTCAACGCCAAAGGTGGCGGTACCTGAGCTGAAGCTGAACGTCGGGGGATAGGCATACCCGACATGGTCGAGGGAACCCGTTTGCTATTGGGCCCGTACAGACCAGCGTATGCGGATTTCGGAGCACTACTCGTTCCCGCCGCGTCTCCGGTTGGAATGAGCGCGTTGATGGCAGGTCGCTTCATCGTCGGAGGCCGACCAGCAGCCTTGCCAAATGAACCGCCAAAGAGACCGCCGACGCTCGCTGCTCCAGTCGTCGCGAATCGCTCTAATTTTCTAGCGGGAACAATCGCAGCGCTGGCGACGATGCGATGAGCGGAAGGAGACGAGCCAGGCGATGACGATCGGTTGGCTCTCCGCGAGCCTCCACTGTTTCTGCGTGTCAGCACATCGGTGGGAGACTGGTTCTCCCTGTTCCACTCGTCGGAGCGGCGTTTCCTGTGCACCATCGTCGAGGCCGCCGGCGGTGAGTTGCTTTCGAAGAACAACGATCCCAGATCATTCGACTCCTCGACGACCGGACGGGGAGGGGAACTGGTGACCAGACCCCCGGATGCTGTGTTCATCGAACGATCGATCTCCATCGCGTCCGAACAATGTGATTTTTCTGGCGATGAGTCCGTGAGGTCCAACTGTCCTTGGCCCTAATATAATAGGAGTCCCTCGGAAGGCCATCAGACGCCGCCTCTCAACTGCCATGCACGGTGACGGGATGACTCACTGTGAAGAGTCCTCCTGCGCGCTTCCCTCGGATTGTGGTCTGCTTTCCATCGGGCAACCACATCGTCGGAAGACCAGCCCTCCGTCTTGCTGAAGTATGTTTCGTGGTTCCGGGTGACTCCTCCTCCAGGAGCGCAGGCACAGGGGAGACCATCGGGATCGTGGTTATGCTCTTTTTACTCATAGGTGCCGTTGGTGGAGAATCTGGAGATGCGTTATGCCGGCTAGAATTGGAGAGTTCACGGCCAAATTCCCTCGCTTGAGGAATATTTGTGGGCTTAGTGAAGATGAGCCGCTGGGCTCCTATAGTATTGCTACGATGCCGACGGACGGGCATTGTTGAGGTTGAATTCGGCCCTCTCGATTGAGATCGAGGGATGGCTGGGGAGATTTCCATCAGCGATGGAGAGTCTTGTGCTAGATGCTGGTTGGATGTAATGACTTGGTCTTGGTCATGTTCTTCGATAGGTGTACATGGTGGCGAATCAACGGACACGGACGCAAAGGATACGTCTAGGTCGGATGAGAGAAAGCTCGCGTCGTCAATTCGTGATTGATTGAAGGTTGTTGGCGAATTGGGCATGGATGAGATGGTGAACGATGGGACGTCTGGTCGTGCGGGTGACGACGATTGAGCTGCATAGGAAGGCATGTACGCTTTTACCGCGGTCGATTGGTATGGCGCGAATGACATCGAGGTACGGAAGAGGCGAGTTGGAGCCATAGGTGGCGGGGATGAGTTGGGATGAGAAGGTAGTCGAGAGTTCAATTAGCGGCTTGCAGGACGTGTTGTTTATGACGGCAAGTCGACTTACGAGATTGTCAACGACGCGTTAAGGAACGTGACGTCTATTGAAAACGATCGCTAACAAGATGGAACAAAGGGATTTTGGGCGTCAGCCTCGTGATCTGATCAACCAGAGACCAAGGATAATGGAACAATAGTAACGCAGATGTAGATAGGGAGTCGACAAAGATGGTTAGCCACATCGCGCCATCGAGCCTCGAAGCAGTGTTGTCTCGGCCCCTGGTTACATCGGCCAATTAACATGGGCTCAAAGAGGTACAGCGTCGGCCAAACCTGACCCTTGGTTAATGATAATACTTGCTCGACGCTGACAATGAGTCGAGGAAGCACGCTGAGGCGCACTCAGCCAATCGATCGGGTTCGCTCAGTGCCCTCCGTACTCCGTCCTGCGTCTAGCCCTCTGATCAACATGACATGTGTGCGTTTCAATCTCCATCGAGGTTATGAAACGGCGTGCGAGCTCTGTGCCCATGGCGCTATACTGTTCAACTACACATCAAACAGATCCCAGCGCCCCGCAACCATGGTATTTGTATGATGCGCGTCTCGGAAACCTCACCTTTGGTACAGACCAATTGTGGCTGGGCTAGGAGGTAAGGTAAAAGAGGAGGTGGCCAAGTCCTGATTGAAGGGGAAGAGGTGCGAGGGCGGCAGGAGTGAGTTGGTGAGTTGATATTGTGCGTTTGAACAAGTGACCCAGGAGTGGGAGAGTGTGTCCAAAACTGTGAAACGCTCACCGGTACGAGAGGTGACTACCAACAGGGTTCTCAACTAATGAGGTGTCCACAACAGAGCCCTAATACTTGTCGGAGATGGTGGCGTTGCGCTGCTTGGTGGCCCTTTGACGTTGGGAGCCAATGAATGCTGGATATTAAAGTACGGGGAATGAAGTGTAGTAACAGGAGGGATGATACAAGATGTACTTGGAGATGAGAGGGGGATGGGAGTGCGCCTTTGTGGGGACTGTTTGGGCACTAGTTCAACTTTAAACCTGTCCGTGTCCGTGTCACGTCCCACACTTCACATCACGTGTGGGACCTCGATGTCAGATGGAGAAAGTACACGTGTGAGCCCGCGGTATTCCATGCTTTCGAATCAATATAATCCTTTTCAGTCACTACTACCTTACTATCCTTGCATTAATGTGATCGCCTAAAGGCCTGTGAGAGTTTATTGTCTGCCGACTGACCGCTAGGGGTGCATGGAGAGTCCCATGGTTGATATCCACCTTGTCCATTTTACTGCCGTTTTCTCTCGTTCTCACAACCCACGCACCTTAAGGCTCACACTTACTTAAGATTTATTCACTATGAGCATATCTACTAGCTTGCTAGCTACAGCTCGCTCCTCATATAGGCAACTCTGGCGAGCAAGTGCTCAAACCTTTGCTGGTGAGCGAGAACCAAGAAGCTTGTTCTTTGAGTGGGCGGATGAAACTCATGGGGCTAATCTTTCATAGGCGATGACCGTGTACTCGAAGGTCAGTCATCTCATGACCATCGATGGACCTCCGTAACTGACAATTAATCCATAGCTTTCCGCCAAAAAGCTCGTGACGAATTCATCAAGGGACGGGTAGTGACAGACACTAGGCAATATGAAGAACGTGTCAAACTGGCGCAAGAGGTCGCAGTGGTGATCCGTCAGAACCTCGCACAAGCAGAAAAAGTGTCTGAAAAGGAGGATACTTGGGGTGAGCGTCAAACATCTTTCACAGAAGACGAAAATGGAACTGCCACGTGGGCTAACTTACTGACGCGGATCCCTCATCCTGTAACTAGCGATACGTATGACCAAGGATATCGAACTAGGGTCAAATGAATCTCTGAAGAACCCGAAGCCTATGGCGACCGGTAGCAAACGGCGGAAATGTTGCTCGGAAGAAGAGACGCCAATGCCTGCGTGAGTTCTATTTCATGACAAAAGAATAAACTCCATTTTTGACATGAACTCAGGCCCGCGTGACCGGGTATCTCTTTGCATGTACCGTTTATGCTTATAGAACACTTTTTGACGATGATGGCCAACCACAAAGTGATGAGGACGAGATATCTGATGAAGACGATGCATCGGACTTAGAAAGTGATGACAGTGATGAATGCGATTATCATAATGACGTTCAACACAATCATTCCCGCCACACAAATGATCTCATTGCAGATACGTCAGGCCATAGCGGCCTGTCTGGCCAAGCAAGAAAGCGTTTCAAGTCTCGCGCAGAACTCATCCAAGCCCACAAGCAGCGCGTCATACCCGAACTACACGAGGAGGACTTAGAGGAGATGTTCGTTAGGGGGAGTGGACCAGGAGGGCAAGCCACCAACAAGGTAAGCGGTGCGCGATTCTGCTTGTGGCAGAAAGGCGATATCCCTGGCCACTGACCTCGCTTTTCGAACAGACATCAAACAACGTGTCTTTGATCCACAAGCCGACTGGAATACGGGTAACATGTCATAAGACCCGCTCGCAGGCGACGAATCGTCGTAGCGCAAGGAAGATGTTGCTCGAAAAAGTGAGCCCCGTCCATTATGGTTAGACTCGGCTCTGTATACTCATGCCCTTGCCGCGCGAAAAAACCAGCTGGATCAACTTTACAATCCCGGGATCACAAAAGAGGATATCAAGATATCTAAGAAACGGGACCAGAAGAGGCAAAAGGCGAAAAAGGCCCGAAAGAAACAGCAAAAGAGGGCTGAAGAATCTCAGGCAGAAATCCAACCCATAGTATAGCGTACATAGCAGACAGACATCTGATGACACAGAGCTTCCGGTCCACTTATGATCCGGGTCCCGCTGTAGGCACCGCTTCGTACCCACTCTCCGCTGGTCCCTCGACCACAGCCGCCTCTCCGTTCTTCTTCATCCGATACAGATTCCCCCTCCATTCGATTGTATTCCCAAACATCGCCACAGCCCATATCGGGAACGCGCACAACTCCCGTATACACCACGCCTGGAAGAAACCCATCTGTTGTCTCTTCGGCACCGGGTGTCCTGCAAGTGACATGTATACATCCAAATCCACCGTGATCCAACATGAGAAATGGACCAAGAGCATCAACCACATTGGGATGCCACCTCCTGTGAGGTGACTGATCGCCCATGCGCCATATAAGCCAACGACTATGGACTCGGTGAGTGGTTCGGCCAAAGTTGCTGCGAAGACCATGTTCTTTCGTACGCGGATCCATCGGACGCGGCGCCATACGTAATCCATGAAGGACATCTTGGCGAGCACGTTTTTAGCGATATCGCAAGAGAGGTCGTGGCGTTTCCCGAGCTCATGCCACACGCTGAGGCCAATCATCGCGTCTTCGGCCATAAACCGTCCAAAGGCTTCCATTCCATACCCTCGCCTCTCCCCAAAGCCCCTCCAAGACTCTTCGGACGGGATATCAGCAGGTCGGAACGATGCGTTGACTCGCTCTAAGTCTGATCTTCGGTACATGCACGACTTGCCAGTGACACACGATTCTAATGCGACCGTATTGATGGCCAGGTACATCTTGGCGTGGTTGGTGTTGAGGAAGGCCTCTTCGACGCGGTTACCGAGACCGGTATGGTCGTATGTGATGGCGAAGGGGACGTGATGCACGAGCCCGATGGGCTTATCCCCGCGCTGTGTGAGGAGTGCGTCGACAGCTCGGGCCAGCGCTCCTGGGTCCATTATGACATTAGAGTCTAAGACCCAGAGGATGTCGTATGTGGCCTGCTTGTAAGGACGCATGAGGTTATTCACTTTTGGGTTGACACCGACATCTTCAGCTCCTGATGTAAGCAAGTGCGTGCCATTTTGTTAGTGTGTTGAACCCTTGCAAAAAAAAAAAAAAAAGGGTGAAAGTCTCGCCTATGATGACCTTTATCACCACCTCCGGATACTTCTGCCTCAGCTCCTCTATGACCTGCAGCGCTTGATCGTTCTCGTCGGCTACAGAGAAGATAATCTCGAATTTCGGATACCGTTGACGGCAGGTCGATTCTAAGTTCTCGAACAAATTCCAATCAAGCCCCTTCAATGGTCGTAATATTGATACACCAGGTGCATCACTGGATGATTGTAGGGGAGATGCTGGCCGAGAGCGATACCGCCGACGCCTAGTGGGGATTTGTTGCAATGTGTTAGGTTGGGAAACAGGTGGTCACCTGAAGTGGAACATACGCTGTCCTCCAGCCCACCAGTCCAATTGCCCAGATGAATGCATATGCAGTCACCGCTAGCCATGCTGCAGGCGTTTTCCAGTCACAAGCAAGAAAGTTATTCATGTTGAGGGGTGAATGTAATGTGAGGCGGCTTTGTCGGTCTTTCTCCGTTCTCATCCGAAATCCAACACACCTAACTCGACTGACTAACGACATGAGCAACATTGGTGTGTATAAAATTCCGAAATTCAACCAAGATAGAACTTATTTCCAACAAGGATGTTACTCTTAAAAGCCTCCCATTTTACGTCTGTGTCCGTGTGCAACGCTAGTTCGCGCAAGACTACCTGAAACCACCAGTCAAGTTCACAGAATCTCGCTTTGACGTCAACAAGAGAAGAAGGCCCTCTTCCTGGCTGGCCAACCGGATTATCCTCTCTAGAAGATAACCTTTAGCAATACAGTTCCTCATCATGGCGGCATTATAATTGTTACTCACGCCGTTTGCTGGAGCTTACTGGATTTAGAAGAGTAAACGAGTGGTTAATATTTAATTACTGACATTAGGATGGAATATGGACCATGCTCACGTTCCAGGATTGCTGTGCAGGACTATAACTTTGGTCAACTCGATGACCTGGTCTAGTGTGAAGATGATTATCCAAGGGGATAATAATCCCGAAATCGAGTCGAGGACACTATGCACGATGTTGAGTCTTGATTTTCCTCCACGCTCGAAAACATGGAAGTCCGCTAAACATTTTTCAGGACCAGAAGCCACCGCTGGTGTGCGCCAGTCGACCCAGTCAAGTCTGCGACAAGATGATTATGCCAGGCTCAGCAACAGAGATCATACTAGATAGCCGATACGCACGTAGACTCGGAAATACAGGCTTCAACCATGAATGGTGCCAACTGATCCCAGTTCAGGTTCATGCCCAGAAGAGTCGTAACAACAGCCTCCCTTGAGGCTGCCCCAAAGGATGCAATGACACTGTTCCAGTAGCTTTGCAGTCTGTACCCATTTCCAGCGGTCTCGTAGCGGTCTCTGTGGCACTGGATAGTAAGCTTCATTTGTTTCCGACTATGAGGTAGACTCACGCTTTCATGTACGCGTGCAGCTGTATCGGCCAGATCGCAGCAGGCGGCAACATACCGCCTAACCACTCTGATATTTCAGACTCCATACGGGGGGTCCGTGGGGGTATATTAATGCCATGAGGCATCCAGCCCTCTGGCCCGTAGGATTTCTCATACAGGTGAATGGATCCGTCGACTTCTGAGCCGAAAAGGAGACTTCGAAGCAGTTTTGCCATATTACCGCGAGTCTCGGATGTGTCAACTGCTTGTAGCAATCCTTCGTATTCTTTGCTGTGATACTCGATAGATGAACTTTAACATCCATTGCATCATACTTCTACTCTGTCTTCGTACTCACAATGCAACGTATTTCACGTTGTGCAAGACGGTGGGGTTCGCGTTCGCCAGATCAGCACCATGGTTGTAGAGTCGCTGCCTACAAGTGTCGACCTTGACCATCAGGCTCGGCAGCACCGTGTGTACCTATCTTGCTTACAAAGTGAGGGTCTGTAGAGATAACAGCTTTGAGGGCCCAATAGGTCCCCCGGTGGCCAATGCGATGCAAAGCATTGCTTTCAACGGGCGCGAAAAGTGCATTGTAGTGGTCAAAGGGGTCGAGTGGGATAGCTAGGAGTAAAGTGTGGTGGAGTGCGGAGTGAAGGTTCGCACAACGTTAAAAAAGCCATCTGAGTGCAAGCGGCCAAGTATATCGGCTGGTTTCCTCATGCGTTCGGAGTTTTGTGGTTAGTTTACATGCCGCCATTTAACATCGATTCTAGTACTGAGTTTCTAACCTTGATATTACAACCGCGACCTCGAGAAGCGGTCCCAGGCGATTGGCGATCTTTTTTGTTTTTTTTTTTTGTAAGCGTTTAACTTAGCATTGTAGCCATCATCTGTCGGGGTAGAACAAATATGAGCGCGTACTAATTAGCCGATTAAGTTTCTGATAGTCAGGCCATCGCGTTGAGCACGCTTGGTGTCCACTCGCACTAGCGGTTCTGACCTGCCAGTACTGGGTCCGACTAGTCAACTGGCTGGCGAGGTCGGTAGTTGCTAGGTGCTATTGTCGGAATGTGGCTGGTTAAACACCCAAGTTTAGTATGATCTGTTCACATATGCATAAACATCTTTAGCTGTGGTTAGCTGAGAAAGGTCCGACTCGAGGAGATACAATGGATTACTCTGCCTAGCTGAGCGGATGTAGCATACTAGTGCGGGTAGTGCTAGCGACTAGCGAGGGTAGTCGTAGCCTGGCCATGCCTGGCCTAAGCCTTGATGCGCCAGCTTTGACGGATGAAGCGAAGCCAAGAACACGTAGCCTTGGACACCACCTGCAGATGGGTCAACATGTCTTGAAATGTTATTGAAATTTAACCCAGGTTGGGGCTGCAGTTGGCGCCCCGTGATGCTCTCAATGTAGTGGTCACGATCGTTTTCTCGAAGCCGCTGCCCATCCCCTCATTGGGACGTGCAACAACCATCCTTTCTTTGCTGAATTACTCCTTTGATGTGCTTACTGTTCTAGAGGGACCCCATATCTGCTTATTTAAGGTTACTTCTGGTTTCCCATTTCCGTTTCTAACGCTGAGCTGGTTTTCAGACATGCCCATGTACTGTATTTGACGGCTTTACTTGTCTTCTGCCCAATTCAGATGTAGTCGAAAGTATCTTAGGATATCCACGGAAGCCTCGTTAAGTGTACTATGTGAACATTTCTTTGAAAAAGATATAACCGTGTGCATATGACCGATCATCGGTTATGCATAATGGCCATTTCTAGGGGCCTCCAGCCAGTGCGGATCAGCCAAATATTGAGTATTACGGGTATTATAGCACAATAAACGTGCTATTAGAAGGAATGTCAAGCTGCGGCGAAGGATAGTGGGCAAGACTGTCTGATCTATGTTTGCCCACCACCCGAGGAAGATGAACGACCCCAAATCGACCACGCATCGGATCGTGGTTGAATCGGCCTTGTGATATTCGCTTTGACAGGCTGCATTTCACTGGGCTCAAAACTTTCCCGTATTCGATGAGAAACAATCATTCCAGCCTCCATACACAGCTACTGAGGTGGGTATCATATCATCGCCTAACGCGGAATCATTTCATGAAGAGAAGACCAATGGAAGGAGGATGTGTCATGTAAGGAAACAGAAATACCCTCGATCTGCTCTTCTCCCGCTCACAAGTGCGACTGTGCTGGAGTCATGAGCCTTTTAGATGGATCCAAGGGAATTTGTGTGCCCGAAGCTGCAGAGAGCAATGAATCAGCAGACGCAGAGAAACCGAGGATGCTGTGACAGTCCCACCATTTACCGAATAAGTTGGATGGTTGTAAATCAGACGATGACGAATGTATAGGTGGATGTCTACAGGTGCCTATTCGGTGCTGACTCTCGCCAAAGGATGCCTTTATCGGACACATTTAGGCACCGCACTCTGGAACTCAAGGTATCCAACCTTTGTTGGGCCGCCCCTTCTTTATACCGATGTGCAGGACAATCTCTTGTATGGTGTCCCAAGGAAGATAACAGAACTGTGTTATATCGTCTCTAATATAGTCCGGAGGACCGTAAAACTGCTTGTGCAATACCCTGGGGGGCATCAAGCGACCATGACAAGGTAGGCTCTTCTCGAATCCACCACGCGAGGTCGTATCACCTGAACCAACATAAATTCCTTGGGCAATTAGATACATAAATCATAGCACGAGCGTTGTTAGGGATTTGGGAGAATGTGGTCGATCGAGAACATTTGCTGCTTGTCTACCTCGACCCATTGCCTCGGAACATCACTCTAAAAGCGAGCCGTGCCCAAATTTTTCAACCCCCAAATTCGACAGAGACTTCTAATCGCTCCCATATTCCCATCCTCTCCTCTGTATTCTCTCATCCACCTATTCATCAATCTGTCGCATCCGCCCTCAGCTTCACTCTCATCCATTCATTCCATGTCGATGTCGACGGCACCCTCTTTTCCGCTGCCGCACCCCTCCTTCTACCATTTCACATAGAAACCCTCTAGGAATCTCGTAGGATTCATGTCTCACTCGTTTGCGCCAGGTGAGGCCATGCGTCAACCTACCAAGGACGTTGGCAGCAGCAGCAGGGTTGAGCTCTGAGTGTACCCTCTGGCTTACACATTGGCGTTGGAGGAGGTGCTATAGTTCGTCTTATGGGGGCTGTAGTTTGAGATTACTGCTAGACTATGGTTACTTCTGGTGAGTCGTCCATTTGATTTGATGGGCGAAATGGAACGCGAACACGGGGCCGTCTACTTTGTCCCTGGCGGAGGTGATTTTACTCAAATTTTCTGTGCACAACCAATCAGGCGATCCTAGACACATCCTTGGCCGGAACGGCAGCCTGGGACGCTCACAATTCAAACGGATCCGCCATGACCTATGTACTTCACCCTCCCGACTTATCAACGCTGACGCCAACTGGGCAGTGTTTATGAATTATACACCACTACTTACACACGATACGACACTCCGCTCGAAGAATAGTTTGAAGATCCATCCAAATCGACGTTCCGTCTACTGTATCAGCTGAGGTACCTTGGACAGCAACTCGAAACGAAAAATAACAACAATGTCGGGACTAGTAGGAGCGGGGGTTGGCTATTCTAGGGTAAAAGTGAGTGTATATGCGTGCAGAGGGGGGTGGGTGTCAGCCAAAAGAAGAAAGGGCTGCGGTAACCAAAAAGAAGAAGGTGAAGAAAACGGTGAAAGCAGGCATCAAATAACGAAGATAAGTGGGGTGGTTAAGGTCTAAAGCGAACAAGCCAAAAGCGAGACCAGGACCGAGATGAAACTGATATCGAAAAACAGAAAGAAGCCGAGACGCGGCTCAGCAATAAAGAGATGGAGAGATAGTGGAAATCCGGAGACCAATAAACCAAGGTAAGTAAGTAGTAGGTAGTAGATTGTAGCAGTAGCGAGGCGGTATCCGAGGCGGGGTGAGGTTGAGAGTGTCCAGCGAGGTGAATTACGGGTTGGATGTTCAGTATAGTACGATGGGTGATGGAGAGCGGGTAAGTGGAGAAGCGGTGTAGGCGGTGGATTGCCGTGGAAGGTTGAACGGGGTGAGAGTAAGAGGGGAGATCGACATGGCCTTATTCTCCATGACAGAGCCGCTCGCATCATCCTCACCATCATCACTGCCGAGATTAAGCAGGCCCTCTAGCTCCCTCACCTCTGGTGACTCCATCATAAACTCGTCATCCGCTAAGCTCGTCGAGTCTTCCGAAGGGAAGATGTATCGGTGGGCCAACCCGCACTTAAGCGGTCGTTCCACGTCCGACACAGTCGGCGACAGGCAAGGGGAGTAGAGGATGAGCGGATGAGGGAGATGAGAAGACGAAGATATGGAGGCGAAGGATGATCGACGCGAGAGTGAGCGAGAGGCAGACGACATGGGATCGGTCAGCTCCGAGAGAGGAGTGGTCGGAGGAACGGACAGCACGAGGGATGGGCATCGAGAAGTAGACCTGGAGGAGCCTTCTTGAGTGTTGGTCTCAGAGCTGTCCATGACGCAACTCGCAGGCGACTGGGCCGCGGAAGTGACAGCGTCAAATTCGATGACGTCGAGTGGTGAGGGACCCATCAGCCGATGGGCGCGCTCGCTGAACTCTGGTGACGCAGCTCGCGACCAGCCTTGGTTGATCCTCTCACGCTGCTTTGACATGAGAATACGTTCTGGGGTCACATCCCAATTCGGAACTCCGTGAATGCCCAAGCCAAAGGAAGACGAGGGGCCATGGAACGGTCCCTCTGAAATTGTGTAACCTTCGAACATCCCCCATGAATCCTCCGCCACCATCGCCATCGCCGTCGAAGGAAGACCGGGAGTGGGTGTTCTGGTAATGCTTGCACCCCCATCGCTCGATAGCGAGTCGAAGTCGTCGATTGGCGAAAGGCTGTTGAAGGCAGAGGGCGGGACGGACTCTTCCCTCTTGATGACTGGCGCCGACATGTCCTCGTCGTCAGAGAACTCCTGCATGGTGACATGGAAATCGTCCTCATCGTCATCCGACTCAGAGATATAGGCCATTTCTGAGAGCGCGAGAGATAACGACCTTTCAGGCGTGACAGTGGTCCAGTTGTGGCTGAATGGCTCCACTGCACCGTAACCAAGGACAGGTTCTGCCATCTCATCTTCCTCCATCATTTCAGGGCCATCCTCCTCATTATCACCCTCCATGCCCATTTCAGTCTCAGGCTCTGGTGTCATAGCCTCCAAACCTTCCAAATCCAGTTCCATCTCTGAATGGCCGCTAACGACCCTCCTCTGCCCTCGTGACCTCTCCGCAGGCTGAACGCGCGCTGCCGAACGTGTCGACCGACCATTATGAGCGATTCGTTTTGATGATTGATTGTTATGGGGTGTTATGACGATGGTGGCAGCGGGAATGTACGGCGGTGGCTCCAATGAAGAAGCCACAGAATGCACCGGTATTACGTTCCCTCTGACTGCCGGGGGTAGAATCGGAATGGGTTCGAATCGCTCGAGAGGTCGGTTGGGGGTGTTGGCGTTGATGACGTTCATTTTGGAGTTGGCCGCGGGGATCACTTTGCGTTTCTTGCGTGATGCGGCGGAGGTCGAGGGAGGAGCATCTTCGTCCTCGGCGTCTGAATCTTCTCTCATCCTAGCTTCCTTCGGTTTGCCTTGGTGTCCTTCGGGTGCACCTCCAGGGCCATGCTGTGAGCGCTTGACGACTTCGAGATCCATACCGAGTCGCTCATATGGGCAGGGATATCCAGCGTCCTTGGAGAAGCACCAGATCTTTCCCTTCTTGCGACCCGAAGCGGCACTGAGATCCATCTCATGATGTTTCCAGCAAGCACCAGCATCGATCATGAAGACGAGAGATGGGAGACCCAGGTTCTCGCGGCGACGCTGATGGGACCGAAGCGCATTACCGAAGAGCTGCTCTGGACGATCCTTGTGCCTGCGGAAGTAAAAGCGAATATTTGTTTCCGTCAGGGTTTTGATTCAACGAGTGCGAGTGTGGAAGAAAAAAAGTTGGTGATCGAGATTGGGGAACTCACTTGTGCAACACCTGAGTCCAACCTTTTCGCTGAACGGCTTGGAGTATGTCGGGCACTCTCATAGGGTTGTTATCCTACATCCATGTGATCGAGGGACCGAGAAAGCAGAGAAATAAAAGAAGATGAAAAAGTTAGTTCAGTTCCCGATGCCACGCGATCGAGGTGCAGTCGAGATGCAAATAAAGCAGGTCTAATAACAAAAAAAAATCTATCACTCACATTATCAGTCAAGACATTGAATGCGGCTATAAGGTAAGGATTGTCGAGGTCATGGGAGTCCATGAGTCTAAGGACGGCTTTGGGAGCCGGAGGAACGAGGACGAGGGGGCTAGAATCGCCAGCCTGCTGCTGCTTCGGGTGATCATACACCGCCGGCCGAGCCGCCAACAGAGGTTGCATGGACTGTGGAGGTGGGCTTGGGGACGGCATCGCAATGTCAACTGCGGGTCGCTCAGTGGGAAGGCGAGCACGCTTGTTTTGATGGTGGTCGGGATGCGGTGGCTGACGAGTGGAAGTGAAGAGGCGAGGCATGACGAGAGGAAGAGAGTAGCGGTATGTGTTGGGAATGAGTGGAAAGAATGTAGTAGGTAAAGGAAAAGAAAAGACAACTGAACAAGGGATCACTCTGGGGCGGACATATAACTAAGTAGGTGGCAGCGGTGTAGGCAAGGGAAGGGAGGCGGGAAGGGGTGGTGGGAGGTGCAAACTCGTCAAAAGCCCTTTGCTTGAGACGTAACAGGGACCCCCGGCGAACTTGTGCTTCTGATTGGCTCGAGCGATTGGCTGACGACGCGCTACGCCTATCGGCCCCCCCTTGACCGAATCCCCGAAATTGCTGCCGGGTCGATTGCATCCGAGCGGCGCTTACATTTTTGCGATCGGCTGATACCATAGCTCCATATCAATACTGTACAACATCATCCCGACCCTACATCCATCAGCCACCCCTCCAATTCAAGGAAGAAAGAAAAAGAAAGAAAAGATCAGGAAAGGCCTCATTCCACGAGCCCCAAGATTCGCCGATAATCGTCTCGCACGCTCACGAAGGTCTCCTCGAGCTTCTCGTGCCGTTCCTGCTTATCTAGCTGTGACATGATTTCCTGAAGTAGAAAGGGAATAGGAAGTTATCAGAAACAAAACGCACACAGGAACACGCTGCTGACGTGGCTCAGCTCCACTCACATAGTTGAATCGGAATAGCCGCTCCTTCACCTAGAACATACGTCAGCCATGACTCGTAGACGAAATAGGCAATCAATCACCTGAAGTCTGAAGGCTCGATTGATCACAGCGTCTTGCAAAGGCAAACTCCTCAAAATCAACATCTCGATGAGACGACTCCATTGGCGCTGGATAAATCACAAGAACATGCCAGATTAGCAACGTCCAATAGAATAAGTTCCCCCAACATACCCCAGCGATCTTCAATTGCTCCTTCCATCGTTGCGCCCACTCCTTGTTTGTTGGCGGTCCCAATTTGCCCTTGGCAGATGGTGGCGGTGCGGATCGAACCTCTCCATCATCATCTGACAACCCATAAGCCTCCTCCAGGAACTTGCTGTCCTTGAAAAGCATCCTAAGATCACACTTGTCACGAAGGTCTTCGAATGCTTCACTCGGATCCTCGACGGTCAGTTCAGCGATGCTATCACGACCAACTGTTCGTTGGTAAATCGCATTATACAGCTGGGCTAATAAGTGTAAGGATATTTTCAGCGACGAAAGATAATTGCCATCAAAAAAATCTCACCTCCATGGCCTTTGTTTTGATATGGGCCCGTAATCACAAATTGACTAAGATCGGTGGTTGTCAATCCTCCAGCCACCTACTAATTAACAAGGATACTGCACATGCCTTAGTCGCAAACGGACCCGATCTGGCCAGCAGTAAAATGAATATAGTGAAGAATATCCAACAAAGTGATACGTCTCGGTGCGAGCAGCATCGCGTCTCCGGCGCTTCTCGTACCTATACCAACAGCCCCATCAGTATATCGTTCTAAAGACCTGACACATGGTCTTGCCAAACGTACAACACGACAAACTCCCATTTATCTTCGTCTTCCTGGATATACGACCCTCCTTCGATGTATAGCAGGACGAATAACTGCATACGTCGATGGTATTCTCGGAATCCGGGCGTCTCCCAGTTCGCCTGAGCAAGGTATTTCGTCAGCAAGATGCAACTATGTCATCCTAATCGGCCAATTCATGAAGATGCTCGAATTACTCACCCAGTAGACCTCGTAGACAACCGCGGTTTCATCATCTTCGCTTACGGCTTCGTCGCTTGCCTTCCCTTTCCCCTTGTCATTAGGAGCCCCTTCAGCCTTGCGAGTGTACGAGTAAATCTTCTCTCCGACGGGTCGAAACGTCGTCGCGTCGGCCTCGACACGCTTTTGAAAGGCAGCCGAGGACTTGACATAGTCTGAATGACGAAGCGCGAACGTCAGAGTCCGGTTCGTCGCGCTTTTCGAATTATGGGCACAATACCTGGCGGAATGAATTTGAAGAGTGTCTGCTCAACATCGTCAGCTACTTTACTTCCAGCACCGCTGAGCTTCGAGCTGTAGTTGATAGACAGGAATTGCTGCAGTGAACCGGAGGTAAACTTGAGCTAAGATTATTCGCAATGCCAAAAGATCGAAGATCAGCGGTCGAAATTGAAATCGCTCGCGTCTAATTCAGAATCCAATCAGGCAATCACTCACCTGAACCTCCAAATCCTCGTAGCCGTAAATCTTCTCCTCCTCTCCAAATATCTGACGCGTTTTGAGATATACAGATGAATGAAAAGCGGCTCAATACCAATAAACGTTGGATCGCCCATCGGGGTTTGATTTACTTACCGGATACGTGAATTTTGGATTGAACTCGCTAACAAGATTCTTCTCTGAGCCAGAGAGTGCATCTGCGTCGTCTCTGGCGCGAACTAAGGGATGCGATGCCCTCCATCAGTAGAATAGAACTTGAATGAGATAAGCGGCTCCAAATAAGTACCAAGTGAAAGACATAGAGCTTCATTAGAGTCAGCGGTATACTCCATCGCCGATTGAGGAACGGGGACACAGCTGTCACCGCAGCTTCTTGGTTGGATTGGATTGAACACCGATCTGGACACGGAGACAGACGTGGGAAAACGAAGGGTCGGCGGTCCCGACCTCCCACATCAATAAAATAAGCCCCTTATGAGACAAGCCCACCCAACTCCAACCAGCTTGGTCCTCTTTCATCTCATCCCAGCACGGCAATCCCCGGGAGACCGCCAGGTCCAGTTCCATGGTGAATCAGAGACATTGAAAAAGCGCGACAGCCCAAGACTTGCCTTGAGGATGACACGAGCCTGGGCCTTGAACGACAATGACCTGTGCCAAGCTTTGATATTACCATATCGATTTCCTTTGATGTTGGTTACAGAATGTTACCACCACTTTCAAACCTCTAGCTCGACACGTTTCATACAGTGCCCCCACTAAATCGTTATACCAACATCAAAAGATTGACCTAAAACGCGATTGAGACTTTTCCTTGTTGGTTAAACTGCTTATCCAGAGTACGGCTTCTACTAAACACGACGCATGACCTAAAGTCAGAGCTACTAAAAAGATGGGTTGCAAAATCTGGCTCTCTTGACGCGCCCCGACGACAGTCAGATCAGCTTCCTGGTCACTGTGAACACATTGAGAACCTCGCCAGGCACTAGAGAGTTCAACATTTCCTCAATCGAGACCTGAGTCCAAACCCGTCCCCTGAGTTGGTCCACCATTATAATTGTGCGATGTGTGTAATCGTTTGAATCGGCTGAAAGGGGGGAACCGACGTTGAGAATATTGATCATGGGGATGTCAACAAATCACTGGCATGACCGACGACATATCCAAGAACGTTAGCGGGTGCAATTCACCGATACCCGCCAAGATGACATGACACATCAGCACGATACGGACCCTTACCAAGCCGCGTAGACCAGACAAACTTATGAATGGGAAGAGGTTTCGCCTTCCAGGCATTGAAGAAGCAAGTGTTGTGACAGTTGTCAGTATGCTCTCACTGTCAATTGAGAATCCAAGGCGACCTCATGTTCTCATCTCGTCAAATTGATCGGCCAACCGACGGCGAACAGCGGCATTGCCAGATTCTCTTTACTACAACATCTTGAGACAGACAGCGGGAAATAAATCACAACATGGATATTAGCCAAGGATGATTTTAATAATTTTCGTCACTGGAATCCCGCCACCATTCTGATCTGCTCACATACACTAATAGACAGTCTTCCAAGACATATGAAAAGTTCGAGTCGCCGAGGGCCTGACGAAGCTCCTCGATATCTTCCGACACGAGGCTCCGGCACGCTCTATCCAAGTCATCCTCAATGGTGAGGTGAAGTGGAACACACGATTCCGGTACATCAACCCCGTTTGTCCCTTCCTGCCTACCGCGGCCAACCCCCTCATACCGACTACAGGTCACGATCGCTTCTAAGATTTCTTCCGACATAAGGCCACCGTTCGCAAAGGATAGATACCTGAGCCTTGGTAGTGGCCACTGTGCTATGCCATCGACTATCGTGGGCTTGGCGAGTAACCGCATCAAATTCGTTGGTGCATGTGACTCGTGCTCAGACATATGTGATACGAGATTGGGAGGATCCAAGGATAGGAAGTATAATCGACGCCTCGTTGCGGCGAGAGAGAGCGAGGTGAATCTCAGTTGACCCAGCCTCCTCGAGGATGTTTGGTAGGCCTGCTGGAACCGTATCGCACCAATCACCCCGGTCTTTCGAGAAAAGGAGCTTGACCGCATTCGTTGAAATTGATAATTCGATATCTCCACCCTTGTGGCCCCACGCGATTGTGACAAGTGGCGATAACTGGATATGTGTGCCTGGCAGGGATGTGATGTGTGCCAAAGCAGGATCGTTGAATAGGTCAAGGTCCGAATCGCGTCCTTGGCGGTAAGAGATCTCAAACGACGTGCATCTGGGGGTATGGATGGCGACGAGTAGATCGTGTGCCAGCTGCTGGGAGACCCTCACGATACTCAACGTCTCCAACATGGGGAGGTCGACCGAAACCGTTTCGGATAGAGTGGGGTAGCCATATTGGGGGTTCTAGAAGTCCTTGAGCCTGAGTTCAACGAGGCCTGGAGAGGCGGCGAGAATGGCGAGAAGGTCAACCGCAGATGGAATGCTTTCCCGTAAACATCGCATGTCGAGTATCTACAGACTTGATAGCATCTTGGGCTCCCAGGGGATGAAGAAGTTCCGAAGCTTTACGTAGCGGATGTGGCCCGCTTCCCCGTTGAAGATGTCCATGGCTATTTGGTGTCTCCCGTAGCAAGTCACGACTTCCAGGGCGGGTGCGGATAGATGTTCACGATTTTGGGACGCCTTTCCCACCTGTCGGTCATACGTTTTGTCCAAGATGATCAGGGACCGCCAACGATGGACATGTTGGACAGCGAGTATGGTAAACATATCTTTGGAGATGTCGCCGCCACAGTCTTTAGGGTGAACCACGTCCAACGAGTGGCCCGTGGACCTCGAGAGGGCTTGGTTGAGGAGAGTTAACGGCATGCCGTGTGAGATCACCTTCCAGAAGGAAGGTGTCTCCTTTACCACTTGTAGCCATTGGTGTGACACGGAGGACAACATTCGAAGCCTCTTCATGTAGATGGGAGGGTTGGGAAGATCGTCTTGTAGGGATAGCGACAGTAATTTGACTAAGATCTCGAGCGGAAGCTGATTGAGTGGGCAACTGAGGTTGCATGACCGAGCGTATTGGATCGTGACGCCGCAAAGCTTGGTGGTCAGCCGTTGCAGACAATTGTCAAGGTCCTCCTTTCGCCACTCGCCAACCTCTCTGGAGCCACAGGTCATTAGCACAAATATAGCAAGTACACATCCGTCGATCCGCATAGATGAAGTCTCTCTTGCCGCTTCAATTAGAAGTCGGACAGCCCCGTCGATCCTCTCTTCTCCAGCGGACATCGGGGTTTCAGTTTGGAGTTTCCAAATGGTATTATTTTAACTTTGTCATGGTGGAGATGATATATGGTGAAGGTAGGAGCAGAGCGGATCAGCCCCATAACAGCCATTTCTCCACCAAGTCAGCCATTCCTACAATAAGGGCCGCGGACGGATGGCGGTTTCCGCTACATAATTGCTAATCCACGTCAATCCGCCGCCCACTGGACGCGAGGACGGGCCAAGTAAACCGCGACTGCTACCGCAATCGAAGTCAGTAGTACGGTCAGCAAAAGGTCGCTCACCCAACACATTCTGCTCCCAAAGCCAATACTGTGATATATAGTTTTGACACAGGAATCGGGTCTTAATTCAAAACTTCATTTTCGGTGCCAAATTTGCTCAACAAGATGGGAAATAATGATGATAATTGACATAGTAGCCATACGTGAAAATAAAGTAAAATACAAGATATATATAGTCGCTTTGACCGCTCTCAGTCTTCGTGGTCATACTCGACGCCCACTTCCTCCTCCACTTCCTCCTCCTCCTCCTCCTCGTCCTCCTCCTCGTCGTCCTCGTCGTCCTCGTCATCCTTCTCCTCCTCGTCATCCTCCTCGTCGTCGTCCTCCTCGTCCTCGTCGTCCTCCTCGTCCTCGTCCTCGTCGTCGTCCTCGTCCTCCTCCTCCTCGTCGTCGTCGTCCTCCTCCTCCTCATCCTCGTCGTCCTCCTCGTCGTCCTCGTCGTCCTCCTCGTCATCCTCGTCGTCCTCCTCCTTGTCGTCCTCGTCATCCTCGTCATCCTCCTCGTCCTCCTCGTCCTCGTCCTCCTCATCCTCCTCGTCCTCGTCCTCCTCGTGCTCTTGATTCGTTGCGGGCACGTATAGCTCATTAAGTGCCGCAGCCCGTGGCCTACCATTCAGGTGAGCCTGACCCAGGGTCCCAGCCATCGAAGTGATGTCGACCTCCACTTGAGCTCCAGCCAACAGATCATCTATCGCCCATTCCAATTCTTCTCCGTTCCTGAACGGCACTGCCATGATCGGTACTGCCTCTACAACCTCCAGAACGGCCTCTAGGACAGCCGACCTTGGATCGTCATCCGCCTTCAGAAAGGTCCGTGGCGCGATGATCCCTCCCTTGTCTTCGTCGTCATCCTCGTCGTCATCGAAGTTATTCGATGCCCGTCTAGCCATGACTGCTATCGACCTCGGAGCCCAAGACCCCGAACCAAGCGACGACGGACCAGCCGCCGCACCCTTGGAAGATATTCCGGCCATTTCCGGTGGAGGAAGTGTTGAAACTGGAACCTCCGCTCTCATTGGAAGACCTGGGAAAGCCGAAGATGGGCCAGCCTGCGAGTAAGTCGGAGTTGGTGCACCAAAGGTGTTGGATACGATTCCGTTGACAAAGGGCCCTGATACGGCACCACAGATCACGCTGGGGGAGCCTTGGAAGGACGTGGATGAGGCAGATGGTGACGGGTCGACTGTTCCTGATACCAATGCTGGGATATGCGACGCGACTACGGATGGGTCCGGGGTTGCATGTGGTGCCGATACCAATCCAGTCTCTAACCCGTCCGTATTTCCCCCTTCTTCAAAATCGAATCCGTTCCCCCGATCCGTCTCGTCCCCTTCTTCATAATCTGGCAGCATCTCCTCGTCTTGCTCTAATACTACCACAATTGTACCAACGTTTTGGAGGACGAGGACATCGGCTGAGGAGGCTGGTTGAGGAGAACCCATAACGGTATTGCCGTCAGTGGCATCAGGCATCGCAGCGACTATGTTCTCATCCGTCAAAACATCGACGTATGGGGCTTCTTGCTGCTCTACGTCGGTTGGCATGATAGCTTCGTCTGGGGTGATCACCGCAGATACAGAATCACCAACTTGCAACTGTTCCTCGACGCGCATAGGACTAAGAAGAAACATCGAAAGTTTATCAGCAAAAAAATTATCAAAAGGATCTCGGGAGGAGATATGTGCACAGTAAAATCATGACTCACTCGTCAGCAGGTAATGGCGGCGATGAATCCGTTTCCATATCGTCGGCCGGCGCTGGAATGGAAAAAACTTCCGGCGCCGTCACCATCGCCACCAGTGTGGTGCCGCTCGTGGTCTGCAGTTGAGGCTCGAACTGATGGTCATCATGCGTTGGCCTAAAAAAGATATTGCGTTAAAAAAAAAACCAGCCAAAAGGAATCCGTGGTTTGAGCGTGGAACAGTTTACTTACATGTCGACAGGAGGGGGGATAGGAAGCGTCTGGAGGAGGGGATGTGTGATGGGAGAGAGTATATGAAGCGTTGGGGGGAGGAGGGAATGTGTGATGGGAGGATTTGGGATAATGGGTGCTACGCTAGCCTGGAGTTCGGCAGGCGATTGGACAACCGTGACAATAGGCTCTGCTGTTCGGCTTGTCACTTTGGCCAGAGGTTCGAAGGAGGTGGATGAGGGTTGTATGATCGAAGCGATCTGATTGGCGGTTTGTTGGTTCGTCTGGCCCACAAGGAATTCATTGGTGAGGGTCACAAAAAAAGGAGATGAAATGAAGAGTATGTTTCCTTACCACAAAGGAACGACTATGGAATCCTTGCCTCACGCCGCACGGCCAGACCGTTACGTCCACTCGGTCGTGAACCTGACACTTCATGGTGGTGCCAGGGCCAAACGTGAAGTTGGCGATGACAGACTCGTCATAAAAATCTGTGGCTAGAAGCCACCAAACGTCTCGCTTTCGTGGATGAGCATGAATTTCGAAATGGGCTTCCTTAAAGCCATGGTCTTTGTTGTTGAGGTGGCCAGTGAACCAGATCAGGGGAGGAGGAGAAAGAAATCTAGGTCGAAGTAGATAAAATGGCGATCAGCTCCAGGTCGAGTAAGATAGCAGGTTCAAAATATAGTTACTCACTCTAAAAGTTCGACAGGGATCGTATTGTCGACGACATGACTAGGTTGTTTGTCGTCCGACTCCTTAATCGTGTGCTCGGTCTCGGGATCCAATGACGTATGGGTGGTTGCCAAATGTGCTGATGAATCCATAGGCGGGTTGGGAATGGACCCACTAAAAAAGTATACAAGGTGATGAGGACGGTAAAGACAATGTAGAGGGCGATGCAGTTAGCTTACTCCTGAGTCGGGGTCAAGTTCGCCAGAGGAGATCCCTGATCAAGACTGACGGCCTCTGGCACATGATCGAGCCTGTCGGCATCGTTGATAGGAGTTGGGGTGACATCAAGACCGACGGCCTCTGGCACACGATCGAGCCTGTCGGCATCGTTGATAGGAGTTGGGGTGACATCACCCACGACCGCTTCAGGTGCAAATACAGCAACATGGACAATACTGGGACTAGTAGCACTGAAGGAAGAAACACAGTACGAGTCAGGAATCCACATAACGGAGCACTCAGCATGTGAAAGAGGATATTCCGAGTCACACTTACTTGACGTTTGACTTTTTGACCGATGGGGAGGATGTGACTGGTGTGACCGACGATGGTGCATGGCGGGAGGAGCCAACAGAGGTTGAAGAGCCATGAGAATCGCTAAGGTTGGGGGAGGGGTGTTGGGGTGGTGTTGGGGGCGCAGACGTGGTGCCCGAGTTAGGCACCTGTTCCATCTGCAGGTTGTGTGCTTCAAGAAGCGACTTGATGGCCTAGATGGATACGAGGTCAGAAGGAGAACCAACCATATGAACAGACCAGAGATTGAAAGGACACAACCGCGTACCAAAATGATGGTGTCATCTACGCGAGCATACATTTCGAGGTTTCCGTCAGGGCTATAGATACCCTATGAACAACGATACGAGCACATCAGGGCATGCTGCTGGGGATTCTGGACCGAATGTACACTACTTACAACCATTCTATTGTTGCCATTAGCGGCAGAAGTGATGCCAGAACGATTAATGGTATCCTATATGCGTGAGCGACGGATCAGTAACGGAACACATTCTCTACGAAATCCATTCTTCAGCGTACATTGGATGGGATATGAGTCTTTCCAAGGTAGAACGATGTATCAATGATTCAGTCGGGGAGCAAAAGCACAACTGCCAGAGACTTACTTGAGAAGGAGGGGGGTTAGAGTCGAGGTTGTTGGACTCCGGAGTTGGGGGAATGGAGGAATGGACGGAGTGAGCAGCGGGGGATGGCATGTTTTGAGGTTTGCAGGACACTCTGAGTTTTGACGGAGGCAGCTTCTGGCCTGAGGCGACATCTATAAGCGAATGGTTAAAATGGGTGCCTAATGTTGTTTCATGGATCAGGGGGCAGTTCTACTTACGAGCTCTGATGAACGCATGGCCCTGGTTCCTTGTCACCTTGATACCATCCGCACCGTGGCCCCCATCATAGTCTTTGAAGGGAGCAGGGCGTATAGGTGATGGAGGGGTGATCGACGCAGTCACGTGTTGGTGGTGAGGAACATCGTCATGTGGGTGATCTGAAACGTCGACGAGGTATCCAAATAAGTGCCTCATAGGTGGAGGAAGGAGATCGCAGGTTACCTACCCAGTGCTAAGGATGGGATTGGGGCGGGATTAGGAAGAACTGATACATCGCATCGGTTCCGTTTCCTGCGATGCTCATCCTCCTGCAACGTCCTCGACAATGAGCTTTGAAGATGATGTGTGAGTAGTGAATGGCTACCTACATCTGCTATGTGTACGGTTCGGAATGAAAGGGGTGTGGTCGACGATGGGGAGGGCTTGCGGAGCCGGGTGTTTCGACGGGATGGATGAGATGCCTCGGCGTCAGATGAAGCGCTTGTGTAGTCCTGGACATGCTTTGACTTCTTCCCAATCTTCCTGTCTTGGCACCGAGTGGTGCGTTCTTCTGACGACTTCACTTTCTCTGCCCATGCACCACGGAAAGGGTTGGAGATGACGTCAAAAACAAAGGCGAAGAGTGAGTACATGGTTTAAGTAGCTTTGAGGAGTGAAGAGGGTGTATGTGTGGAATGAAGTCGAGGAGGTGGTTGTGGAGGAGGAAAGTCGCAGCGAAGACGATCGGTTGGTTTGAAAATGCCCCCTCTGTTCTTTCCGAGCCCAGTGTTTGTTTTGCTTTTTAAAATCGTCCCTCGGATATGGAGCTTTGGTACGTCGCCTCAGAACCGTTGGTATGAGTGATTAAATGTGATGCCTCCAAGCAACTACAGTTCAACTGCTCTTGCCAAGGGCCAACCGAGATCCAGATCAACAATCAGATCAATGATTATCTATGTCCGTACATATTCTATAGGGTAAGGAAGGTGTCTGGCCCAAAGTCCAGGAACAGGGTTTGGGGATTGTGACCACCCTCCACAAGAACGATGCACCCACTAGCATCACCATCGTGTGACCACCATGAGCGGATAAAATCCATAAGAGTCGTATATTTTAAGTGTCAATATTGTAGAGGTGCCGGAGTGTTGGTGAGAATAAGACCTCCACTCCAAGCTCCGGCCACCCCAAAGAGGGAAGGTATTTGGTAAAGCTAAGCTTCTAGGACACAGAAAGGGTATGATCCTCACTTCTGTCATGTAGATAACAGATCAAAAGGCAAGGCGTGTGTGGGCTGAACAGCGAGATTGGACGGACGGATCGCAAATTGCACTCAGGGAATTCCAGGGTTCAGGGACCAACCTTCGAACTTGCTCTCCAAGGCTGTTTCCAGGCCATGTGGCACTATCAGACTACCTCCACCGGTTCAAGATCGTCGAGTCGCCACTCTGCGCCTTGTGCAAAGAGCGGGAGACGGTCACACACTTCCTCACTACGTGTTGTAGGTACCGCGCACAGCGGAGACGACTAGTAGCATCGCTGCGCGTGGAGGCCGCTAAGAACAACGTCAATCTCAATCCGCTCTCACTGACCACCCTCCTCTCTCACCCCACCGCAGTCCCCCACACTATCGTCTATGTCAAAGCCACACGGCGGTTCCCGCTCCATACACCGTACATACCACACCCGCCACGACGAGGCCGCCCAACAGCCGACGCAACCTGAGATTCCAGGCACGGGCCCCATCACGAAGTCCCACAGCAACCCCACACTCCCCTTCACTCACGATTCCCCCCATATGCCCCCCATTATGCCCCTATGCCCCTCCCCTCATCTCTTTTATTCTAGTTTATTTTATTTTTCTTGTATCAACCCCTCCTTTCCCCCCTTTTCTCCCGTAATCATTTACTATTACTTATCGACATTACCGTCCAGCTGTGGTTACCGGCACCGAGAGCTTCTCAATTCACTTTTCGCGTTAAGATCACACATCTCCCGCCTCACCGTCGTCAAGCAGACGGCACCGACGCAACGAACCCCACACTGCGCTCATGAGTGGGCATCAACACTCCCATTCCCATCAGTCTTCCTTCCTTCCGTAGGTCATGAATGGTGCCCAATATTAATGTCTCAGGGATACAAGACACCTTCGCTTCGCTACGGATCTAATTACAATATACAACGTGAATCGATTAAGAAGAATTTCTGGAAATGTGACATTGAGCGCTGTTACATGTCCAGGAAGGAGTCGCGCAATTAAATCTCTGGCGGTACAGACTCGAGAGAGAGCTGTGTAGAGTTGACGATGTGAGAACACGGGTCGAGTGAGGTCAACGTCGACACATTCGAGAGTAATTAAACGTTGTCGCATATGCAGGGGCAAGTGGGAATTGGCGGCAGGTGAGGGTATGGCCACTGTGTAAAGCAGTCTTGAACAGGATGCGAGGAAGAAGGGCAAGGTGGTCGTCGGGTCGCATTAGGCGCATGTGCATCAGGCGACTCCCGATTCCACCGATTACAGCCCAGAGGTTTTTTCACGCAGCCTCTTTCTGGGGCGATGTTGTGCAAGAGGTGGTAAATGCCACCAACTTTGATAGTGAGACTGTGAGATGAGAGCCCAGGAGGTGTCCGGCGTGCCGTGTAGTCCAGAATAGAACTGTCAGATCCAGGCGGAAGGCCGACAATGTCATCGGCCTCCTTGATACTGTCTGCAGCCAGGTAAGCCTTTGCTCCTCCGCCTATACGATCCAAGATGATGCTGTTGTAGTTGTCAACTTGGGCATTGGTGGGTGCAAGGATGGCGCGTTTCACGGATTCTTCCGGGTTGAGCAGGACATGGTCGGGAATGGCAAAGTCAATTAGGTCGATAGGTTCTGTGACAGTGGACAGGAGATGGGTAATAGAAATATCAGTAGAGCATTGGGGGTTCTTAGTCCACGTTGACCTATGCAGGTAAGGGATAGGACACGGTATTTGTGTGTTTAGTATCGTTCTGGAAGAGATTGTGCTTTGACGGTGACATATTAACGGTGGGATATTTGGGTATCGGGACATCTTAGTTGAGTATTAGAGGCGCTTGGTCATGCATTGACCTTCATAGGTAAAGCACAGGGCGCGTGCCCGGCATGGGTTTTTGGATGAGACAACGCTTCGACAGCGACGTGTCAACAGTGGGCATCTGGCCATAGCGGCACTCAGTAGAGTATCAGGACCTCTCAGTCCATGTTGACCCATGTAAGTAAGGGATAGGGCACATATTTGTGTGTTCGGCATTGTTTTGGAAGAGATCGCGCTTCAACGGTGATGTGTCAATGGCGGGACATTGGGGCAGAGGAGGTTCGTTGGGAAGGAACATTCACAAAACCAATGTAAGAAATGAGATAGGACAGTAATTGATGCATCAGAATATGGATGGGGAGGAGGCAGAGAGATGAGGAGGCAGAGAGATGAGAGGGAGGAAAGAGACGGATAGCAGACGTGGCATCGGTGTTAGCGGGCATTAGCGTGAGGCGGGACTGAGGTGAACGGCACTGAGGTGAAGTCGGCACCGGTCACATCTGCGATGTGAATTGAAACCCTTGTCGTCAAGGAAGGGAGCGTATGTGGATAAGTAATAGTAAATTTGGGCGCCCAATGGTATACCCAATCGGCAGCTACGGTGGTTAAATTTAGAGCTGAGTAAGAAGAGAGCGCTGGGTTCCTCAGAGGGGAGTTTGCCATGGGCGCAAAACTATCCCAAATGCCTCGTCAGGTGGATTGATCAGGTGATGTCTGACTTCTCGCCGACATTGGGAAACAATAAGATGAGACCAATGGGAGAAATTTCACGCGATGACAGGGAACCTCCTGTGAGCAGATTTGTAAATTTGGCCAGATGTGCACTGGTCTTGGGCGATAGTCCTGAGCATGACCCTGATGAATACATCTACATGATGGATACCGCTCTCCACAGGTGGCATATCCGCAAAAAATCTGGCCACTTCGCGGCTTTGCCTGCAAATCGGCATCCAAGTGCGTGCCCGAGCTTGTCCGCACTTGGTACCAAGCGTTCTCAAATTCCCATATTTCTGATTTATCTTGCCTACATAGATATGACGGTCCGCGCTCTCCTAATTAGTTTATTCTGTCTTCACCACGCATGATACACCAATTGAAGGCATGGAAACCTTGATAGCCAAGGCTGGATCTGCCTTTGCCACCCCGAAATTCAACAAGGTTGCTCCAAGCAGAGAGGGTCGCCAAATAGACTCATCCAGAACCACAGATGTATGAATTGGCTATCACCTGAGAACAAAGAATCTGGTTTCGATGCTAAATAAGCAAAAGCAAGGCCTGTGATGCACGCAACCAAGCAGGGTTAGCGCTTGTCCATAGCAACGGCTCCACATACATGTAAAGGTCCAAGCACTCCTATTGTCCGCAAGGGGGAGTCGCGTGTCGGTTTGTCCACCAAGTATCAGACATTTGGGGCCAACTTTGTTCGTACTGGTTTATAATCGGCATCTGTATGTATTCACCGGGTTACATCCACTTACATCAACAAGACGCTGCGTGAAGCGCATCTATTTTCCTCTTCGAACGTTATTCTCTATTATGTGGTCCACCAGGTGTTCCCTACCGTACTCCTTGATCAATGCCCCGATGAATGCTGACCCCATTGGTTGAGTGACTTGACTGAGAGCGCCACCTCCCGCGACCACAATCCGGCACAGGCTTACATCTATTATAGCTCGTTCCGCTTTCGAAACTACATAAATTGGTGGTATGCTGTCTCAGAGGCTGTTGATAATGAGCATGGCCAGCTGCCAATGGTCTTGAGTACCAAGCTACTCAGTTGTAAAGTCTCGTTTCTCCGATTCCACACTAGATGCACCATCGAAACTGGTTGAAGCACGGGAAGGAGTGGACAGGTGAGAACGTCGTCCGATGATGTGAATAATAAAGAGGGCAATGATCAGTACGATGATTCCGCCAATGACGCCTCCTATGACAGGGCCTTTGGAGGCTTTCGAAGTCGATGGCACACTTGCTAGTGTCGGCGTGAGTTGGAGTGTCGCCATATGCATCGATAGAGATGCTGAGACTGGCGTAGATTGAGTTGATGCTCGCGCGACATCAGTTGATGAATATGGAGTATAACTAGTATCATAAGAGAGATATCAAGTCAATGAGATTGTAGCTATGAAGCAACAGGGGATGACCCACATAAAGCTGGACAAGAACGTTGCGTTCATGACATTCGCGTTGACCACCGTAATATTGTGAGGCTTTTCAGGGAGGTTGGTGATACCTGCCTCGCCTACACTGCATGAGTTCTCTGATGAGTGTGATTTGAAGGTCCCCTCATAACGTCCATCCAAGTAGATCATCCCGTCTCCACTGATGGATGTCAAAACATAATTGACCTTGATGGCTGTACCTTTCAATGGTGAATGAGGTAGCGTCATGAGTGGATATAGATAAAGCTTTACAGAAGTAAGGTTTTCTAGAGTGTGTAAGTTGCTCGCACCGTTGAAGATCAGACTGGTTGATGTGGCGATGGTGCTATTGAGCTTCATCACACTGCCACAATATTCGGGATAGATTTCGGCGTAGTCCATATTGTAGAGATAGGTTGAGCTGATGGATGAGACTAAGTAAGGAGCTGAAAGGCAGCCATTGAAAGCCATATAGCAAGCAGTGTACTTGAGGAGTACTCCTTGTTGGGAAACAATCAGCTGCTGCGAGCTCGCCAAGACAGTTACAGTATCCATGGCTTGGGCAATGATACTCCAGGCGAGCATGACAAGTAAAGTAAGGACACCTCTCACAGTTCCGCCCATCTTTGGTGTGTCAGTGGAGGCGAGACGGGGGATGAAAGGGCTATAGCATCCCTGCCGTCACCTTAATTGTGGATAGAATCTATAAGTTATGCGGGAGCCCGACCACACCTAAATCCATGGGAAAGACCAATCTCCGAGTGCAGTCGTTGGTGAATGAATATGCTGGGATTGCATGGATCATCAGGCAAGAAGGGAGCTCATCAAGCCAGATACAATAATAGCCGGACTCCTTGGTTACGCCAAGAAAGCACTTCTAAGTTTGGAATTTCACATGCATCAACTCATCTCACTTGGCGAGTCCGATAACAGCCAAATAAAATGAACACCTGCACTGCCACAGGCATTGCACTGTGCCAAAGTAGCATTCCCACCCTGCAATATTGTGATGCAGGTTCGCACCACACTGGTGAGCCAGGGGTGATGTAATGTGTAGGGACAGATGGTTGCTCAAAACCATTCAGCGCCAATGCTAATACAAAGAGTCGGCGTATGTTCAGGGAGGAAGAGTGGTGGTCGAAAACTATACATTCTCAGGCCCAATAAATTCCCACCCTTATACAATTGAAACACGACATCCATTTTCCACAAGGAAGAGACAAGCTTGTTGATGTAAGGCCCACATGACCCGATTCTACTTGTGACAGATGTATTTTCATTACCCAGGATACACGAGGATCTGACCTTCTATTGGGCTTTGTTGAATTGGGCGATCTCTTTAAGAGCCGGTTTCGTACAATGGTATCTCTTTCTGGTGTGACTGCACTTTGGAGCACATCCGCCCATGTTAACAAGAAGCCAAGCAAAGCGCACCTAGCTTTCCCATGAAGGAAGTCGAGACAACCCTACGATCGGTGGAGCGGGGTTCCCCGCTCTTCGTCGTTCTTCTCACGTTTTGTACCTGTCATAGCTAGAACAACCAATACACTGCATGCCTGTGGGTTGGTGTAGTGGTAAACCAATCTGGCGCTCCTTGTCGATTTTCACCAATGTGTGGTTTGACAAGGTTGCAGGTTCGAATCCTGTAGCAGGCCCCCTTTCTCCCACTCCCCGGGTGTAACCGTTGGACCCCTTTGTCCAGTGGAACTTCCTGATCCTCCCATCAGGGAGGTTGGTGACATGTGGCAGTCAATGCCACCATGAGGTCTAGACCTTGGGTTGACCTTATCCTAAGTAACCTGATTGATGAAAGGAGGTATGAATTTATCCCTGAGATCAGGGAGCAAGAGGGTATCTGATGGTCCATGATAGGAAGGCAGTTGCCAAGCCCTTGAGGCCCAAGCAGTTCCACTCAGGTGGGATCTTGAAATGTCGAAATTGAGGTACCACATGGAGGGTTTAGTGGGTGGGTCTGAACAGCCAAGTAGCCAGTGTACCTGAGAAGCAAGATAAACACCCTTAGGGGTCGTGGTAACTTGTGTACCTGAGAAGCTGGGAAATGATGTTACAGATGAAACCCCACACTGTTGGGACAAGCACATTCCCAGGGATGATGCCTCCCTTTGATCAGCCTCAGCAATTTCCCCCTGTGACTGCACAAAAAAAAAAACCAATACACTGTACCATTGAATGCACACAACTCATAGCCCCTTTGGGGGCTTCACATCAGAAACAAGGGGGCTTCACAGATTGGAATAAGCTGTGCTGGGCTAGATCACAACTCAAATAGCTTGTACAGGCTGAATGGGTAGAAGGACATAAGGTCTGCACACAAAAATGTTTAAAAGGGAATGGCATGCATAGTTCATTTGATCATGAATGGATGTCAACTATGATACACTGGTCATGCCCACCAAGGATAATTCATACAAAGAGTGTGAAATCAGTCCATTATCAAATGGCCCTCAAAACAGTCCCAAGGGATTACTATCAAACTATGTGATTGTGTAATCATTGCATCTGTCAGCAAAATTAGCTCAGCATGCCTCCCTTCTCATTGCCATACTGTGGAGGTGGCTGCTTGTCAACTGGAGTGCCATGAGCCCTGCCACTCAAGCTTCTAGAAGTGACTTCCCCCATCATCCTGACTATCTCCCCTGCTGGTACCCCACTGTGAACCAGCTGCTGAACAAGGTCAGCCTGTGAGAGACCCAGTGTCAGACAAGTGATGAATGAATCAGGCTGATATTGTTGCTGCTGCTGTATTTGGTCTGAATATTGAGAGATGGGTGCAACAGGCTGAGCACAGGGGAAGCCCAGACTCAGGTCAGACATGGATGACAGTGAGGAACCAATTGAGAGCCTGCATTGGTTGTAACTAGGGCCTGATATATCCCTGCCATTGGCAATGAAGAATGGAGCAGATGATCTATATGGCATAGTGCTGTCAGTTTGTGAGGAATCAGAGATTGGAGGAGTGATGATGAGTGTGATGTTAGGTGAGGGATTAGGAAATTGAGGAGAGTATCCAGTATAGCTGAATGTAGATGGATCATGAGGTGTGAAGTCCTGTCTCTTCAGTTCTTGACCATAGGTCACTGGAGCTATACCATTGAAGCCAGCTGACATGGATGTATTGGGCTGGTGAGAACATCATCTGAGGATAAATATAAGGAGGAGGGCAAGTATGATCAGAATGACAACCCCAGTGATGACACCTCCTATGATAGGACCTTTAGAAGCTTTAGAGGTTGAGTGTGTGGTGGCTGGGGTTGGTGCAGACTGGGGAGGCAACATTGACTGAGATACCAGGGCTGATGTGGATTGAGATGAAGGCACTCCAGTTGTCAGTGTAGTGACCTCATAGGGAGTATAGCTGGAATTGTAGGAGGGAGTTAGATTGGGAGGGGTGTTATGCACAAGGTGCCAGAGGATGACTTACATGAGGCTAGATATGGCAGTTGCAGTCAGAAAGCTCTCATTGATCACTGTGATATTATGGGGTTCACAAGTGAGGCTGGTGAGAGTGACTTGTCCTAGAGTGCACAAGTCATCTAGCAAGTACAAATCTATGTACCCTTGGTAAAAGCCTGTCCAAGTATACTAACAAATCACCACCAGTAGGGAAATAAACAAACTCAATCCTGATCATAGTACCTTTAAGTGGTATGTAAAAGGCAATTGTAAGTGTATTGAAGGGATAGTACCAGAGAAGAGGGGTCTTCTAGATTGTGGGAATGCTCATACCATTGAAGATCAAGCTGGCCACTGTGATGATTGTGTTGTTTAACTTCATCATACCTCTGCAACTATTGGGGTAGTATCTGCTGTAGTTCACACTGAAAATGTAGCCTGGGCTTGGAGGGAAGCAAAGGGTGAGCATTAAAGTACAGATGGCACTTCACAGATGGCTTACTCAAGGGGGACTCCATTCTGAGACACTGTCATATTGTATTTGCCCTCACTGCCTATATTTGCCCTATGCGACTCAACACCAAGCAAATGCCCATTGGTCTACATTTCAACCTTGCAAATGTGCCAAGTCCCCAAGTCAACATTTGTTATGTTTTTTCATTCTACCTGCATGCCTGGAAAAGCCAACATTTCAATATGTCCAAATATCTATGTGTGTGGAGAGGAAGTCACTGTTAACTGGGGTAATGTTCAAGTTCTACATGTGCACCAAGAAGCAAGTGTCCAGGTGAAGT
>WSUE01000145.1:0-93406 GCA_019633535.1 Tulasnella sp. JGI-2019a
AACCCATTGCCATTAGTGAGTGCTCCTGTTTGACACCCTCAGCACAGTAGTGCCCATCAGAGTTTAGCAAGGAGCTAACTCTTCACAAGTACAAGTTGAGATGCAAGCACTACTGATCTAGGAGATGGCCCAGGAGGGCAAGATGATACAGTAGGGGTTTGAAGATGACAAGGACAATCAGACCTCATAGGCAAAAGGAAGTGAAAACTGGCCAATTTTTTTGAAGTAAGGGTGAGATTCTATTCCTTCAATGAATTTACCCAGGCACAGCTCTCCCTTGGTTTCCAGCTCCAAGCAAATTTCTTGTTATGCAATGATCTCCTTGCAGGTGTAGACATGCTTGTCCAAGTACCTTGTGGTTGATTTATAGTAGGCCCACTTGGCATCTGCTATGGTATGAATGGGTGAGAAGTCTGAGCAATGGGCTTTTTCAATGTGGCTTCTGTTGTTATATCCTTCCTTGATCATGCACACATTCTGATTATTGAACCAGCTGAGTTGTGTTTCAAAGAAGTTGAGGTTGGTGTGGGTGATGTCTAGCTGGATGTCATAAGCTACCTGGTTTAGGAGGAATGAGTCAAAGAAGTCAGTGATAGAGCTGTAGAGATAGGGGCTGCCATTGTTGATGGGGATATTGCCTTCCCAGTTGATCTTGTTGTTGCAGTTGATGATGGACTTGAAGGTGTTGTAGCAGATGGAGAGTCCTGAGTGTGGGTTATGATAGCTTCCTTCATTGTTGATATGCAGTGGGTGTTGATGTGAGCACTCCTTGGGATTATTTGTTTGAAATTCAATCAGATTATTGAATTCATTGTGGATATGGATATAGTTGTATGTGTACCTTCTGTTTACAATTCCTGCTGAGAAGGTGAATGGAATAGCAAGTATGTGCAAGGCTGAGGTAATGATTTTGATATTGGATTTCTCATAGTTAGCAGTCAAGTAAGGTTGTTCAGGTTTGAATGGCTTACCTGAGTTGTCCTTGGGTTCTGTTGGGTCTGGGGTAGATAGATGTTGGTAAGTAAGTGGCAGTATGTACCCAGATGGAAGGAAGGGAGTTGGGTTGAAAATGTGATTGTTCTTACTAGTGGGTTCTGATGATGGGGTCTTGATATCCCAACTAGGTTGGATTTGTTCCTCTTCTTCTAACTCATCAACTTCTCCTTCTTCTCCTGAGTTGACTGCTGTAGGAGTAGGAGCCCTGGTGGTTTGGCACTTGATAGATTTGATGGAGGAGACAATACTCCTGTCATTGCTGCTGCTATAGTCAATGTGGGCAAGGGTGCACTTCCTCTTTGGGTGGCTAGCATTGAGTTTGATATTGTTATTAATGTGATGACCACTGCAAAGGGTGAGGTCAGTAGTGGTGGTGGGACATGGGGAGGCTGAGTTGAGCACTAAAAGATTCCACCCTAATGTCAGTTCACTGTGAAGCTAAGGGTTCATGTTCAAGGATGCTCAAGGCAGCTCACTATTAGCAATGATGGTATCAGTCTTGGGGATGTTTGGCAATGGTAATGTATGGAGGAGAGAGGAGTGTATTCATGATGATGTGAAAGGAGGGTGGAATGGAGAGCAAGAGTATGTCTTGATCCCCCTCCTTATATACTACAAGTACAAGTGGTTATTCCCACAACTAGCTATGAGTCCTATTAGAATCACTTAAGAGGGACAAGCTACAGAGGGCCAGGATGAGTAGCATGCATGAGTAATTGTAGTCATGAGATGACTGGGGCTTCAGTATGAGTACAAGAATTAGTAATGGTGAGAGAAATGAATACATAGGTTAGTATTGATGAAAGAAAGTGATGATACTGATTTGTGTTGGTGAGAGATAGAAGTCTTGATGTGGGGTAACATTTCAGTGGGTGTAACTGAGTTTGGATCTCAGTTCTGATTCTTGCAGGCATTTCTTAAAGTGTCTGGTTCCTGGTTAGGTTCCTGAGGCTGGTGTTCCCAATGTGATCACATATGATTGTCTTTGTGCATGCTTGATTAATTTATGGGTGCTTAAGTGACTTGGTTGGGCACTAATGTAATTGGATGGGTGCTAAAGTGGGTGAAACAAGGGGCTGGCAGCAACTCCTTATGACAAAAGTGAATACCCACTTAAGTTCTGGTTAATCCCTGTATTTATTCCCAAAACATAAAAAATATTTCTAAATGTAAAACAGCAATGAAAACATAGGTCATACTCATCACATGTTTCTGATGGCTGTCTTGAGCCTAGAAACATGCCTTAGAAACATTTCAAATGTCTCTATCACATATTTCTGGGGAAAACATTTTGGAAACATGCTAACATGTTTTCAAGCAATGTTTATATGATGTTTCAGGTGAAAACATCTCAAAATGCATCCCATGTATGCAACATACCACATTGTAAACTGATTGCCAGCTAGATGTTCTTCTGATATCCCTGATACTATAGAGGTCAACAGGGAGGTTATAATGGATTCATCAAGGTTGGTGGCCAGTGGGGCATCCAAGCAAATTGAAGCTGTAAGCCAACAAATGAGAGCCCAATCATTGCACCATGACCAAATTTCTATAGACCTGCACAAGCTTCAAAGTGCAGCTGAGGTGAACTTGAGAGTAAGGAGAAGACCCGGATTCATCTTGGGCCTGTCAATCTCCTCCCAAGCCATGCCTCCAAAAGCTGACAGAATGCCACAAGCAAAGTCTGAGATGTTGCCTGAAGTTGACTTGAATGCACAAGTTAGGAGAGGGCATATTGAGTTGAAGCACTGCATTAGGTTGCTGATTGTGTCAGGTAGTCCTGATACCACAAGGTTGATGGCCTTGAGTGTGTGTGCAATGTCTAAATTGGTAATGAACCCAACCTGAAGCTTGGAGACATCAATCAACTTCCTGGCCTCCTCCGGAGTAAACCTGGTATCCAGGGTATACCAATGGCAATGGTCATCAATCCATAGGGGAACAAGGCACAACAGAAGCTGGGTGCCATATGCCATGAGCTCGGCTTGTAGTATCTCAACTTGGATAAGTGGATCCTGTGAAAGTCATTCTTCCCAACTTGAAGGCCGTCCCTCCCATACACTCTTGACCGCTATGGCCGGCGTCTAGCCACCAAGTGGGCAGTACGCTAGCACGCGTGAAAGATGCCCTCTAATGGCCTCAGTGTGTACATCCAACAGTCGAATCCCAACAAATGTGTGAGAAGACCGATAGTTTTTCAGGACCTCTGTATGGTACACAAGTAGACCCCTGCGATCGACACCCCTCGAGATCAGTCGATCGTGCGCTTCCACCGTTTTGGTAACATACTCTACGGTTGCCCTGCATGAAGTGAGATGTAGATAAGTAATAGATTAGGTTTGGGGGATTGTCAAAGTAACGAACCCGTTCCGTGTCAACCACACATCCCTGGACCTTTGCTCCAGCGGTCGCTGCAACCCCTGCGCAAGATCAGTGACTTCTAGGCACAGGAGGTTGAGGATGAAGTCATGGCGAGCGGTTCTTGAGTCAACAAGTTGAAATGGTATGCCATAATGCGAAAGCTTCATCAGGCTTAGGAAGACAAAGACGGTGGATGGCTCGGAGGATGGGAGAATTTGTGTTACGAAAGGCATCCACAGGAGATCAGGGGGGATCCAACCTGGCGCCAGGAGATGCGCATAAGAGAGGACCCAGAGATCTCTGGGTACATATAAGTACATCACGGGGGGTGGGGCGTCTTCATTCAGCGCCCATGCGACGGCGTTAGCCCAGCGGATTGGATCTGCAATAACGACATGGGTGATGGCTCTCCCAAGTATTAATGCCGGTTGGTGGTCTGAGCCTTTGACCCTGTTGATAACATCGGTCAATGCTACGTTGAATCGTTGGACCAACGTCGAGAAAAGAGGGCTGTGGGAGATAATTCGCGTAGAGGAGAGGCTGGTGAGAGCGGGGATATTCTCGGCGTAGGTGAGGATATCTTCTTCATCAGTCGCATTTTCCAGCATCCAAAGTATGGAGTGCGCGTAAATGTCTTCAGGTCCACTACCCGCCGCCTCTTCACTGCTCAACTTGGACCTAGTACGCACTATCCACCTCCATAACGGGTCTCCTCGGAGCAACGTCCACAAGCGCCGACCAAACCTTACAAGGACCTGCGCCACGACGTGTCCTCCTATGAATGTCCACACTTGACGCATGGTTATGCACACGCGCTTCTCCATCTTCGGGATCCTTGGGTAGTGTACCTGGAGTTCCCAGACAATCTCGGTCCATGAGAAGGATGGGAGGAGATTTCTTGATTCTAGAGCAAGCTCATGTATGACCCTGGAGGCTGCAGTTTGATAGGGACAGAACACGTCGATAGCCGCTGCGATGACCGTGATTCCATAGAATACTGCTCCAGCCATGGGGAATGCTAGAACCACAATAGCTACGGGTTTGTTGGTAGACCAGAGAAAATCGCAGAGTGCAGCGAAGAAGAGCGTGAGTGAGACGAGAAGGAATGTCGGAAGTGCTTCGACAACCGGTCGTAGTCCCCATGAACCGGCGCCCATCCATTTCTGCGTCCTGAGCATCGCCTGCTTCTGACGTGATCCAGTCTGCCCAGTACGTTCATAGCTCTGGAGCCACTGCTTTGCTAGCACGGCCCCGGCGGCAGCCATGATGCTGGCGCACAGGCTGGCAAAAAAGATACAGTTCTGTCGAATGGCAGCGTGGCTAGGCGAGAAGGAAGGATGAAGGTCGTTTGCGGTGAGGGTGGAGTTGCCGACTTGCATGACAATAAGTGTGAGTAGGGCTTCAGTTCGGTGGGATGGTGGGGCGCTTAGGCTGGCAAGTGTGAGGACGATGAACGCGGTGTTGACGGCAGAGAAGAGACCGGCCTAAGCAAATTGGCATCAGTAAGTCTGCCAGTGAGATGAAGGCGACAGCGCGCTCACAAAAATGAGAAGGACGTCGAGATCACTATTCAACCGTTCAACCATTATTTTGTCTTTGGAATCTGCAAGAGTATCGTATTTGAGCCAATAGTCTCTCTTCTCCCCGAATACGTCTGGCTTCTCAGGCTTGTCTTGCGGGTCCATTGTGGTCACTGGCGTGAACGAAGGGTTTTTCATTCCACGCAGATTGTAATTCCAACTGCCAGGCCAAGGAACGAGCAATCAGGAACGTTTCGGGCTTCGACTTCACTTCCCAACCCTCGGCGCTACCACGAACGTTGGTTGATGATATTACCCTCCATTTCACCCCCGGACTTGCCTAAGGTCTCTCACGTTGGCGATGCGGCGGTGAAAGGCGATGAGGAGGTGCATGTACTTGTGACTGGCTATGGAGTGAGTCTTGCCCGCTCATAAGTTGGAGGATGTGCAGGATGTCTCATTGTAAATAAATATCAATCTGGATTAATTCTCATCTCTCTCACCTCAGCCCTTCTTGGAACAATTTCCAGTCAACGCCTCATGGTCCGTTGCGTCCAATCTCCCATCCATTCTTCCACGTACCGCCGAACACCCAACCAAGATACACATTCATGTGCACCCAGATCCAATCCGCGTCTCCTGGTCTGCAGTTAGCGAAATAACTCCTAAGCTTCACGCCCAGCACTACGACATAATGCTGCACATGGGGCTCGCAGCAGGGCGGTCCTACTTCACCCTAGAACGCCTCGCCTATCGCGGCCGATTCGGGGAACGGGCAGACGTTGATGGGGCATTCTTTCCTCCAGAAGAGGCTCGTAGAATGTGGAACAGTCTACCAACAACGTTGCGGCCGACTTTTCACTGCAACGATGTTTGGCGGAGATGGCGTGGCCTTTTGGTTGATTCGACCTTGGATGTACGACCATCAGATGATCCCGGGAACTACCTTTGTGGGTTCATCTATTACTCCAGCTTGGCCTATCTGCTCCTGAAAGAGGAAGAGGCGGAGAGGCCCATCATGTTCATGCATGTCCCGGATTTGCCCACCGAGAGCGATGTGGAACGTGGAGTCGATGTAGCGGTCGCGTTGATCAGAGCGTTGGTTGAAAGTCGAAATACTTTCCCCAGAGGCATACAAAAGGACGAGGAAGGAGATGTCTATGATGATTTAGTGAACGATGATGGGAAAGACGTTAAGATGGGGGAGTACCCAGAGACGTGGACCGTCGAACAACAACTTCGGTTGTTCAGAAAGGATGCAAATTAAATGAAGTTAAACCAGCGCGATACTGTAATACACTAGTTCGTCGAAACACTATGGCGCTCGGAGTGTGTAGGCCACTCCACCGGACCTCGGTCCAGAGGCCGTGGGTTCGCACACGGCATCAATTCACACCATGCCATCACATAACTAATATCATCTCCTGCTCAGTCTTTAGACATGGGAGGTGCTCCAAAGAATCGAGTGGTCGTCATTGGAGGCGGACCAGCGGGCCTCGCGAGCTTAAGGGTATTCGCGGAGTCAAAGGAATCATGGGAGCTCACCTTATTCGAAGCGCGCCAGGATATTGGGGGCGTCTGGTATGTGCCAAAAACATTCTGGGGCCAAGGGTATTCACGCTAACGCACATTTTTATGATAGGAATCGCAGCGACGACAAGCCCAGTGAGGATGGCGGGCGTCCTCCATCCGCCATCTACAACTCCCTCACCACAAATATCCCACATCCCATCATGAGTTTTCACGACTTCCCATTTCGCAGAGGTTCATACCTATATCCACCGGCATCTGATGTTCAGCAGTATATCCTCGACTACGCTGAGCACTTCAAACTCCGAAAGTATATCCAATTTGGCCGCCGGGTCGAGCGCGCGGAGTGGGATGGCCTACAGTGGAAGATCCGCATCTCCGCCTCAGATCGATCGGTCCCAGGGGTGGAAATGACTTGCGATTTTCTCATCGTAGCCAATGGACACTACAACCGGCCTTACATACCGGATATCCCTGGACTGAAAGAGTGGATGGCCAGTGGCCCTGGCGTCTCCCACTCGGCATGGTACAGAGAACCAAGTTTATACTCGGGGAAGAAGGTCCTGGTCATTGGTGGGGGACCGAGTGGTCGCGACATCAGTGCTGAAGTCGCTACAGTGGCTGCTGTCACGTATCATGCCGTCAGAGGGTTCACCCGAGATGATAGCACGAATCCAAAGAGAAGAGATGGTCCAGTACACTTTAAGAGTGATGGAACAATCGTATACTCGGACGGTTCCGAGGATATCGGGATCGATCAAGTAATACTCGGGACTGGATACGAATTCAGGTGAATTGACTTAACCTTTCTAATGATTGCACTGGTCCTAACCGTTTTCAAGCTATCCGATGTTGCCTCAAGTGATCGAGGAGGCCCCTCTCGTGGGAGTACTCTTTCCCGGACATACATACAATTCGCGTTGGAATCTATACCCACTGGCCAGACATGTATTCCCAATCCAGAACGACTATCCACCTACTTCGATCGCGTTCATAGGCTTACCATCACGTGTCGCTCCTTTCCCACTCATGGAAGCCCAGGCGGCGGCAGCACTTCGCGTTTTCACTCATCCCGAAACGTTCGACATCAATGCAGAGAAAGAGCATATCGCAGAGCGCCGGGCGCTTTTGGAGGAGAGGACAAGCGGCAACGAGCACGGTATTGCCAAGCTATGGCATCGCCTTCCGAACTACGATCAGTTCGATTACAGGAGGGATCTGTTTCAATTCGCCGGGGTCACTAGATGGGACGTCAAGCAGTGGCATATCGATACCTACATGGGGAAGGACGTTTTGCGAAATGAATGGAAGTGAGTGACCAATTGTCATCCATCTTGGATGTAGTTTCCATCGATCCTCACTTTCAATAGGGACTTGATTAGTCTCGGTCTGGCAGATAGCTGGGTGCGCGACATCGATTCGGAGAATGGCTGGCAAGATCTGGTTAGAAAGTTGATGAAACGAGCCGAAGATAGGGAGAAGTCTGAAAAGGCGACCCATGAGGTTTGAGAGCTCCTTGTCGGTAGTACGTACTCGCTGCAAAATCTATAATAGAATAAATGAGCCTCGCCGGTCCGTATATCGACTACCATCAATAATACTGCTCTTGAGTCCTGATGAGCGAATAATAAATGATCCTCACAATTAGACTGTATATGATTAAATGAAGAAGGCGTCAGGTGTAGAAAAGACCAGAGATAATAAAACGTTGAGGGTCATTCGTAGAAATCTATTTTCAACTGCCATCAATGAAAGTCCACTTCATCCCTCGGTCGCCTAGAAGCTGCGCGTGAGCTTTTGCTTCTTCACTCCTCCTATTGGTAACAATGGAATCTGGACGTGGAAGAATCAGCCAGAAGTAAATAAATGGACCTAGACTTCATTATACTTTCACGTGGTATTGTCTTATAAACTGAGGTCCTCTCCTCCCAAGACGCCCCTAAAGCCAAAGACAGTGGTGAGAACTAAAAAAAATGAGGCGTGACGAAATCGAACGCCCCAAGCTGAGAGGAATGCTTGTTACATACCATATACTATCGCCGGCCGACCTCTGCAAATATTTGCAGAGGCCGAACATTTCGTCAAAACACCCTCAGACCTTGAGCAAATCCCTCAAAAATTCGCACAATGATATTTGTTGACCGTCAATTGAGGATAAGGGTGTTATATTGCCCAAAAATGGTCTTGGGGGATGGTAAATGGGCAGAGAGTTCGACTCGGAGTGTAACATTGCAAAACCCTGCCAGGGAGGGCTGGGAATTCCCGACGGCACAGAAAATGCGACAATCCCTGGAATGTGCCTGTGACCTCTGAGTGACTCGATGTTAATCCGGGATTTGCAGAGGTCGAACACCCCCCTCTGGGGCCACCAATCATCCCTGAATTTCGCAAGTATATACATATGAACAATGGGATTTGTTTCCAAAAAGTCCGAAGGTAAACGGACGCGGGGCGGGTACGCTGTGAGCTATCTAAGAAAAAATTTGCAGAGGTCGGCCGGCGATAGTGGATCGGTTTCGTCCTTCCATTTTCAGCGAGTTTCTTTTGTTTTTACTCTCCCCAGAGCTGTATTATATTCATCGGTTGATTGACCTGCTCCCTACTCCTCTCCAACGATCTCTCTTAACGTTCCTTGGGTCAAAGCGCTCTGTCGTTGGTAGTAGAACGGCAGGATCTCTATCGTGGCGCTCCATGGTTTGGTCAGGTCGCCGACCTGCGGGGGTTTGAGGTGATCAAGGTTGAGGAGGCCAAGGTCCTTGAGCCCAGGCGGTATACGCTTGAAATGGATGCCCTGTACAACAGAATATCTTCAGCAAGGCCCCCAATCAAAGGCATCCGAGCGGCTCACCTTGCGACGGGAGCCGCCAGCACAGTCGAAAAGAGAAAAAGGAGAAGGAACGGGTGAGTAAAGGTAGCAGGCATCGAGATGGTGACTTTGTATGGGCTGCAAGAGGGGTTGATTGTGAACATGGAATGAGGAAAGGTACAAGAGATTGAGAATTCTAAAAGCTTTGCTTACACTATAATATATTTTAATGCGATCGTGTAGTCTATATAAAGCGGTATAAAGCGCGTTGGAAAGTCTGTCGAACCTCGACCATCGCAGGCGATACACGTACTGACGGTGAGCTTAGACGATCGTATGTAAGCGAACTCGAGGGCCGAGCAGCCGATACGGGAGGAAGGCTAGTAGAAGAAGTTGGAAGTGGACCCTCGAACAGATGCTTCAAGTACCAGTGGGTCAATGACGTGACCCCACGTTGACTTACATGTACTTAGGTGCCTTTGCCTCGAGTCGACTTGACAGCCTTAGCACATTTGCCACGCACCGCACCGTCATAAAAGATACTCCAACGAAAGCTTCATCTATATCATGAGGCTGTAACAACGTGAGTACTACGAAGACATCTATGTAAGTTACGTGAATGCGAGGGAGTGTGTGGTCCTAATAATGAAAAATCCTGTGTAGCCTATTCTATAGCTCAACACCCGAATCAGCGACAGAATCCGAGAAGACGGCGACAGTAGCCGCCTTCCCTTGCGCGTTCTTGTAGAACCGGACTTCACCCTCATCCTCGATGAACTAAAGCGAGTGAATCAGAAACAGTTTTATGACGTTAATATGAGGCGCGCTTACCTTGCACTCATTGAAGATCCGGTAGGCTTCGCTCCAAGTGGCTGGTCGTCCCTGGAGATAGATGCCTTCTTCATGCAGTCGTTTGTCTAGCGCAGCCTTAGCGGCCCAGGCGTGATAGTGGGGGATCTGGGAACACGATCTCGTCAGTTGGCTACCCTTGAGGAGAGCTCTCTGGTTGTTACCCTCACCTTGCTGCACACGTGATGTGCGACGTGCGTTTCACAGATGCCGTGTGTAGCGGTGGCGCAGATGTAGTTGCAGATGCGTCCAAATATACCCGGTCCTCCCATAAGTTCTCGATCGAATGTCGACAGTGCGCCGCGGGGGAAGGTGAATGAAGTGGCGGCGTAGTGAGGCAATGCGGGATCCTTCAACATCGTTTGATTAGTCCCTTGACACGTGGAGACTAGGGCTGAAAAGACACTTACAGTATGCTGTTGATAGGTGATGAATACAAGCCAGTGGCAGTACCAGAACCAAGGACCAAGGTAGGCGCGGAACACGTTGATGAAGCCGTAGTGAATGCAGGAGTAGACAACTGCTGCGAACCAGATCCCAACCCCGATATCTGAGATGATGATATCCCTGTACTGGTGAGGGGCAAAGATGGGTCCTCTAGGAGTGAAGTCTAAAATGTGCAAGAGTTAGGTCTTATCTATGACTGAATGCGTCGGCGGCCAACATACGATTCGTCCATGCAGGATAACTTCTCTGGCCCTTAGCATTGTTGATGAGGTACATTGGCCATCCAAAGAACTGAAGACGAAGATAGTCAAATCCGAACGGCTAGCTTAACCTATTGTCGGACATACCAGCTGACCGAACAACCAAACGATAGACTTGATTGGTGAGTACTCCAAGACCTCTTCGAAGATCTCTTGCAAGTCACTTGTGACCATCGTTCCCTCGAGGTTTTCTTTTTCCGTATCCAAAGCTGGGAGGCCCCATTCTGATCGTGTGGCCGGGACGAAGGCTTGGTCACAGGTCAAATGAGATGTTTGGGCGTGATGTTTTGCGTGCTGCAAGATACAAGGACCATAAGCGAATGGCCTGGAGGAAGTAGATAAATAAACGTACTGAGATTCGCCAAGCGTGGTAAGGAACGCCGATGCTATGGACGATGCGTATAGTTAGTAGAATTTCAATGATGGATAGACGCGTTATCACTCACAAAGAATGGACGAGTAGGCCCACAGTGTTGTTGGCCGTCTTACTTGTCGAGTAAGCCTGATGTCCGCACTCATGTCCGAGGACAAAGAGGCCCATAAACAACAAACCGGCAGCAAAAGTGTAAGCACCCCATGCAGCAAAGCGCGCAGCGCCGTACAGAATGGGATGAGGTAGGCTAATGTATTGCGGATCGATGAAAGGAATGTAGGTTTGGGCGGTCCATAGGAGCGCACCGATGGCGACAAAGTCCCCGACCCTATTTTTCAACCATAACGGGTAATATATCAGCCTCTGTACGTGGCACTAAAAAAAGAATCATTCGACTGACAGGTATAGTGAAGAATGTAGGAAGCTGCGCTCGAAGCAGTGCGGGCTAATCCAAAAAAGAAAGGGAGAGTTTAGCGATGACAAGAAATTTTGAGTGACAGGGACGGTTGCGACGAACGGGATGGCACTGAGGAGATCCTTCACGGTAAGATCAGGAACGACAAACTTGGCCGTGGTGGTCTCATCGGTGGCCACGGGCGACATTTCCTTCGAGTTGGCCATAGTGGGGAGAGAAGTGGTGAAGGAAGGGATGTTAGTCCAAATGCAAAGCCAAAAATCTCGATCTATGTAGCAGCCGGGAACAGGCGAATGAAGGGGTAAGGGTGGTCTGGCAAAAAAAAAAAAAAAAAAAACTTAAAAAACTTGTTGAAGACTGATAGACTCCGTTGCGTTAATCAGGATACAACGGGGGAAGCCCACAACGCCAAAATCACGCAGCCGCAATCACCCGGATAGTCGAAGACTGCGATGGGGCATAAGTGCCAGTTGGAATTTGCATCGACCAGTGCTGCTGTCAAGGCCAAGGCGGGGCATAGACGCTCTCACTGCACTAGTGAGGGATAAACGTGTGCCAGAAGGCGGGGATGCGATAACTGCGGGATATTGCCCAGTAATTTGAATCCTGACCGGTGCCAATGTTACTGCCAGGCACCTTGGCATCCTCATTAAAGGGAGCTGGTGCGCCACCGAAACGTTCCTAGCTGCAAGCGGGACATGTACAATATGATCGCTTGTACGTGTGAGTGGCCGGTGGTGGAGTGAGAGCTTGGGCCTTAGGCATCACCCATTAAATGCACAGAAGACCCACACTTGTCGCCGTTAGCGTGTCCCAGAGCTTGACATCTGAGTCTGAGGATGGATGAGAAGGTAAGTTCAAGCAAATAGTGCGGTGATAGGAAGAAGAAGCCCGGATGCCAGCAACTTAAGCCTCAATGACGCAGGAACTGACACGATCAGGTCAATGGCCGTCGAGCGCAATCTACTCTACCTCATTCTTAACGTTGCCCAAACAGATATTTCACAACAGAAGTGTAACCCTTATCAAAACCATCAGCCAAGTCCACTCTCGAGCTCGCAGGCCAGGCAATGGGAATCCGATCGCCTAATAATGTCGTGGTTAGTTCTGCCTGTCAGCAGCCGCGGTAAGTGGACTAACCAAGCTGGCGAAAGTTCCAGCCAAGATCGTTCACATCAAGACGCCCATACTCTAATTCTGTTCAAAACAACATGGATAAAACAACCATGACCTCGCTTTTGGTCTAAGATCAACGGCAAAGCCCCTCCGAAACCCAGCCAGCCCACATCTCCGGTTCATATTCGACCCCTCAAAATTCGTATATGCATAGATGTGCAATTAAAATTTCACAACTGTTCGGCGAGAAAACCAGTCGACGGAGTGTTCGTTGGGCTGATGACCGTGATCTATTATTCAGCGAAGGCTACCTTCTGCAACAAGTGTATGTGGCGGCTTAAAGCAGGCAAGTGCGACATTGTCTAAACAGACATTTCACGATGCGCACAGTAATCAGTGAATATCATCGTTGACGTCGGTCCTGTCGCACTTTTGACGGGCATTATGAATCTCGTGATAGGCCGCGGAGGTTTGCACTTGGATCGAAAGGATGTCCAAGTCGGTTCCCTTGCCTCTCGTTGCATTGATCAGGCAAGAAATGTCGGCTCTTCCTTGCAGTAGCGAAATTGAGATGTGAAACAGCCTTCGCCGACGGCAACGTCCCGTTCTCCGTCTGAATTGATATGCAATTTCACCGTCGGAATGGTCCCGAGAATCTGATGGCACCAATTGCGGGCGATCCCAGATGTTAATATGGATGATAGGGGAGTTGCCGAACGGTGACGGAAGTCAATTCGAACGCTATATTAAGGCCCTCCTTTGCCATATTATTGTTGAGGATTGTTCCGGTTGATAGTAATAAGTGTAGAGAATAGTAAAGTCCGAAGGAAAGAGGGTGAGATACGCGGCTGCGACGCCATCAATAAGGAATGTAATGGGGCGTAGGATCAGACCAAGACGACCGCTATCAGCAAACAAAGCAACACAACAATCAGGATGCCGATGCACCATCCCGACTTTGTCTCTGGGAAATGTATATCAGTATATCAGATGATAACCGATCAGCCGCCTTCCTTACCTTCTGTGTCTCGAATGAACTTTTGCATCGTCTTCATCGCACCTCCCAGCTTATTCGATGTGCGATCGACATTGGCTTCCAGGTCTGAGAGCATTCTGCAGGAATACGTGTTGGTGTTCAATGAGATATGGGGCGAATGCAGTGAAGCGCTCACTCGTTGTGCTCTCCAATCTCTCGACCCATCAAACCAGCCTGTTCAACTAGAGTGCCAAGGGTCCCTGCTATAGTTGATAGTGTGGAGTCTTGTTGTCGCATCAATATCTGGAATACGAGGTTCAGCATACTAGCAAGGGCGCTTCACAAATATGGTGGTCGCACCGCTTGTTCCTGGCGTTCCCATTCACTCTGGTCATCCTCTTCTCCAGGGGAAGGAGTCTCTACCGGCCGAGGGGGTTGGCGTGACGAGGAGGCTTTCTACGATCAGGGTGTGGAGTATCGTCAAAGAATGCCCAGGATAATCGATGTCAAATGACATACCTCTGGTGATAAATCTGCCCTCATACTCTGTCCTTCCATCATGAAGAGAGTAGATATTAGTGTCAAGTAAGAAATGAATGTTTTAGCAACGCACCTCAATCTCAGCCCTGACAAACCTGCAGAATTGGCGACGTTGTACGACTTCATTATCGTCAATGCCGAAGGACCGTCCTCCGCTTCCTTCTACTATCCTGTTGAACGATAAATCATGAATCATGAAAAAGCGTCCACTGCAGTTTATATAGCGTACCGTACGCTTTCTTCGAGATCCTCTAGGTCCGCGTCAAGAGCAGCTAACGTGGCCTTGAGCTGCGGATTCGAAAGTGAGCGGACGCCCACGAGTCGCGACAAATGATATATAATACTTACTTCACTTCCGGCCCATCGCAGTTCTTCGCTGTCACCTGTGGCGGTACTTGCTATTCTTAGATAGCTCGCGCGTAGCGTGGACGCGGTTTGCAGGGAGGTTTGTACTTCCGCCTTGACCTCATGATACGGATCGTCCGCCATTTGGAGAGGAGCAACTGCTGTAGTGAGCTTCACGTCGAGTCGAAATCTCTATGAGTTATTGGAGCGAGACAAGGAAAGGTATGAGATAAGTGAATGTGGAGGAGCAGGCGGGATTGAGATGATATGGTACTTGAACATGTGAGAACAGAAACCTGACGTCGTCTTCCTTTCCTTCGACTCTCCTCCCACCACCTACACTCACCGGACGCTTTCACGGCCGTCTCGGAATCTGTATCTGGTGCCTCGCAATCCATAGAATCACCCCCGCTTTTGGACGACGAACCTAACAATCAGGAAAGGCGATTTTTAGCCCCAATGTCAAGCAACGATGATACCACAAGGATGCATACCATGCGGACGCTGATCATGTTCGTCGCCCGCGCTTTTTACGACACCAGATATGTTGTGGTGTTGGATCAACTGGCGAAGCATGAGGTGTAAGTAGGCTTATTTTGATATCGCATCAGCGTCTTAAGATGCACTGCCGATGCTCGTCCCCCGCTCTTGGAATTCTATTTACGACTGGCGCCCCCAACCAACGTTGCGGTTCGATTGAAAAAGGCTCAAGGATGACGAACTTGCTGCGCGGTGCGGATTGAATAACAAGGACCTGAGCAAGCTTACGACAAGGCTTATTGCGGACGGCTTGATCACCGTGTATGTCAAGCTCCGACGTCTTTGTTCTCCACCCCCCTTACTCATGAACCTCGTTTTGGATCCAGTTATCGTCAAAACACAAGTCGGACTGGAGAAACGATGGCGAGGATCGTCTCCAAAGGGTTTTATTATATCGATCAGGCCAACTTTTGTAATATCGTCAAGTGGCGAGTGGCGGAGATGCGGCGGCGAATCGACGCCAAACTCAGGAATGTGAGTAGACAACACATTTCGTAAGACAGACCGAATCTAGACACATCACTGCAATACAGGAACTCGCCCAGCAGGGCTACGTTTGCCCTGTATGCAGGAAGACCTTCGAGCCGCTTGACGCCATTCATCTCTCACGCGGGGACGGTTTCTACTGTGACGATTGCGGTACCGAGTTGATCGATAACTCGAACAAGGAGGACCAAGCCGGAAAGGCGAATCGATTACAACGCTTCAACAAGCAAACGGAGAAGATAGTCGATGGCCTGAAACGCAGCGAAGAGATGGTCATGCCCAAGTTCGTTGACCCTATGTCTAGTTCCCCAACATAACCCCATTGACCTCTCTGTTATGAACTTCTAGGGTTGATATTGTGGACTGGATCAAGAAGCACCCAACAATTACTACTCCAGCAAATGGCGAACCGAAGCAAGAGGATGGGCTGGCTGTGGCGGGCGTGAAGAGCATAACACAGAAACAGGTCTATGAGGTGGTGTTGACTGCAGATGACACGGAGGAACGAGCGGCAAAGAAAGCGAGGGAGCAAGCGGCCAGTGCGCGAAAGTGCGTTTAGAGGCTACGGCGTCATAATCATTCGATGCTGATGGCTCTTTGCGTTTATCTGCAGAGTTCAAAACGCTATGCCTTCATGGCATACCCGTAGCACGGTCACTGGCGATCTGACGTCATTTGGCTTGCAAAATGCTGACGCTGAAGCATCTGCTTCGGCTGGCGCATACAGTGGCGCGGAGTCAAAGCCGGCTGTTGATCATGAAGTGCAGAAGGCTTGTGAGTACCCTTTGTTACTGAAGGTGACGCGCCGTTCTTGAGTACATCGCCCACAGCCATCGCAGAGTACTACGCCAAGCTCGAAGCGGAGAGCCAGGCTAACTCCCCCATGGATACCGACAACGCGTACGACTACGATGGGTTACGCCCAGGAGGCTCATCTCGGAGCTCTGCTCTCGCCGTTCCGATGGCTGGCCTCACGGTCGATCGGGCACACATCTCTTCGCCGCTAAAGCGCAAGGTGGACTTTGAGCCGGATCCGGACGATGTCCCTCGATCAACGAAACATTCACGCAACACCTCATACCAATCCTCTCCAGCATCGGACATGGCGCCGACACCGCTATTGCGGAGCGAGTCGAGGGATACAAATGCGAGCTCCAATACTAGTCCAGGTTCGAGTACAACTGGGGGGTGGCGCGATAAAGGGGCAGGAATAGCCATTGTGGTAGATGATAAGCGTTCGAGAGACCCGATCGTTTTCGTGAACGGAGTCGCCACTCCATTATCTCAGGTGACGGACGAACACCACGAGTTGATGACACCGGAAGAGTATGAGAAGTATGCCGAACTTCTTATGGGTGACGGGTGATCGTTCGGGCCTGTAGCACTGTTTTCCTTGGGGTCTCAACCCGGACTATTACTTTCCTTCTTCTTTTTTGAGGTATGCGATTTGCATGTATTTCATTGGCGTTGGATCGCGATGGTCCGTTGGTCGAGGTGGTCGTGAATGACATCTACCGTAGTTCGATTGTAGTTCGTTCCCGCTCTCCAGCTCTATAGCATAGGCAAATACATACATGGTCCTCGATGCGGCTGTGAGGAACCTGTTCGGCGGAACAGCTTGAATGAATGGAACAACTTGGTTGACCGCCCTGAGGAACCAATAGTATTGGAGGTGAGGAATAGTCATCGGTCGTGACTGAGACTGATTCGTTCAAGAGGGCTGTTGGGATGCCGACAGAGGTTCAAAAGATCGTTTTTAGTCGCCGGTAACACATTGGGAAGACCAAAAACGCTGGTAGAAGTCGACTATTCCCCTCGTGATAGCTCGACGACCATTTACCAAAGACAAAGACTTAGGCTTCATCTGTAAAATAAATTGACAGTTATCAAACCCAGGGTGGGATGCTTCCGGAGGATGCTCTGGAATGTGACGGGGAGCGCATAGAACAACGGAAGTAGGAAAGGACGGATCGCTGTTTATGGCAGCCTTATTGTCAGCGCGATCCCGAACTGGCGGCCCGACCGCAATAGTCCCGGCCCGGGTAAGTCAAGCCTCACCGACGGCGACGGCCCGCTATTATGACGCCATCACATGACAGCGAACTTAACTTGCCACGATAGGCAACACTAAATGAGGGCCCAACTACCATTGAATGGCACTTGATGAGACGACTTCATCGGCGGATTCACCATCGCGGTTTGCGGACAATCCGACACCGGGTGTCCGGTGGCCCCGACGGACCGCTTTACAGCATAGGACCTTGTTACCTTTCTTCTCGTTAGACTATGGTGATCTCAAAGCCAACCAATTGATTGAGATACCGCATGTATAAATATACTGCACCCCTGGTCCTTCCACTGAATCCTGTAGGATTGACTCAATACCCAGTTGGAAAAGAGACCGATTCCGAGACGACAAGTATTGCAGGTCACTAGCCTTAGGTGCCCCTTATCACGGCACCCCGTCCCGGGACCAATCGTATCACGGTTCTCGTGATTCTCCGAGTGGCTGTAATCTAAGATCGTGCTTCCAGAATCACAAGGCAGCCAAGCTCTCTACACGAGGCTCTGACTGCGGAGCTTAGCGCGGATTCCCCTTCATGACGTTTTCTTTTTCTTTTTTGGAATTTTTATTGAAATAAAGGGATGTATCGGCCTAAGCACTGGATTTGGCTTTTTACACCGAAAAGGCTTCCTGGACTTTGGCAGGCCATGTTGTCTTGTCTTTCGGTCAACGGTTCAAACCTTTACCGTCTCTCGAAGAAGACACACAGTCCATTCTTCTTCTTGACGTAATGTGTTTCAGTCTTGGTGAGGCACTAGTGCGCTGCGAATCTCTCGGAGGTCCGGAAGGTGTCAACCGGGTGGCTGAAGATCCACTAACCATGCTTTAACAAAGCTCGGAAATTGTGACCCATGTTAGCGCTACGGTCGTCCCTAGCAGATCATGAGCCTATTATACAAGATCGCACAATCGTTCCCAAGAGACACTATATCCATCATAACCAAGCAGTGAGTGATGCTTTGCACAATGCACTCGAGTGCACCGGGAAGAATATTATCCGGGGTACGGCTCCGATATTTTTAAGGTACGGGTCTCAGGAGCAAGAGACAATAGTGCTTGGCTCCTATTTCCTCAACCAATCACATCCTACCAAGGGGTCCAAGATACTGTCTGCCCGGTGCCTCGAAGTCTATGCAGGGTCTACTTACCCCGAGCACTAATGACCCATTTGAGACGAAGCCCAGTAAGCCACTTTTCGATTAGATGCGAAGACTGATGGCCTTTGCTTGGCGTGGATCATTAATTTAGCACAAATATCTGTATTGATACGCTAAAAAATCCATGATGCGCAGCATAAGCGTTGATGCGGAGTGTGTGGCGTTCGGTTTAAGAAACACCCAGGTCAACCCTGCGACATGCGTAAGGACTTCCCTTCCCTGAAAGTGCATCCCTGCATATCCATGATCACCTGTTCCATCACCGCGCAAGGTCAAACCGATGCAGAGGGCTCACCACTTCAACTCCCGACAGGAGAAGGCATAAGTTAGAAAGGGCTGAAAAGAAGATGGAAATCGTCTCCCCACTCACCTCCCACCACACTCACACTCGAACCTTCTCGCAGCAATGGATTGGCCATCTGTAGCTGAACTTGTCGATCACGGTCCATGGTATAAAAATCGCGGTAAGTTATAGGCGGTGGAGGCTAAAGAAATGTACGCTCATTCCGATCTTCACAGGCATAGTGATTGTGAATCTCTGTGTTGTCCTTGCGCTGTTGACGTCTTATACCAATGTAAGCCACCGCTGACAGGACTCTGTGGAACATCAATGAACTCCTTTCATTATAGGGATTTGACGGTAGCATGGTGAGCTCAACTTTGCGGGGCACGACGTTGTCCTCATGATACTCAACGGCATCAATCTCTCCCCCCACAGGCGAACGGGCTCCAACTGATTTCTCAGTGGCACAGTTATTTCGGCGAACCAGAGGTGGGGATCCGTTTCCAGCCGGGGCGCGGCACGGATGTTTAAACTGACCTTCTCTCATTATTACTCCGATGAACGGCAGGGCTCTACACTCGGTGCGTGGTGTTCCCGACCGTACTCGGCTCCACGTTTACGCCCAAATATTCATCCCCCATTGTCAAATTACAGGTCTTTTGACTAGTGTCCAGAACATTGGTGGATTCATCGCATTACCCCTCGCACCTTACGTTACGGATGGGCTAGGTCGACGGAAGGGAATCTTCCTCGGAAGCGTTATCATGCTGGGAGGCGTTGCTCTGCAAGCTGCGTCTTCGAGCGTCGGCCAGTTTATTGCTGCCAGGGGAATGAGTAAGTGTTATTTTTATTTATTTATTTGAATGTTTTATTTCACCGAAATGGCCGGTCATCACTTATCATCTGCCCTGGTTACAGTTGGTTTCGGACTGACCTTCTCGATGAATGCTGCCCCACTCCTTGTCGTGAGTTTTCAACAACGGACCCCTACGGGCTGAATTGGAGGGCTGATAGGGCGTTGTTATGATAGACGGAGCTGGCGTACCCCACCCAGCGTGGTCCCGTCACCGCCCTGTGTGTAATCGTTTATTTTTAGTCGCGCTCGAGAACGACCACGCTGACGACCCCATTCATTCAGGTACAATGTCACATGGTATATCGGGTCAATTATCTCAGCTGTGAGTCCTTGGACTTCTTCCTGCGTCAACCGTTGAGACGGTAGCTCATAATTCCTTGTGCGCATCAGTGGACAACGTTCGGTACCTTCCGCATCTCCGGGAGTACCTGGTCATGGCGCATTCCGTCTGTCCTTCAAGCACTGCCTTCCCTCCTCCAGGTCGGGCTGATCTTGTGAGCCGGTTGATCTACGAAACACAATGCCAATGAACTCCCCGAGCTGATACCTCTATCAGATTTGTTCCCGAGAGCCCACGATGGTTGGTCTCCAAGGGCAAAGTAAGTCCATAGGCGCTTTCGGATCGTTTGATCGGGGTGACCAGTAGCTGATTACTTACATTGTACCGGATCATAGGACGAAGAGGCTAGGGCCGTTTTAGGGAAATACCACGGAGATGGCGATAACTATCACCCCCTCGTAGAGGTAAGCGTGTCCATAGCCGTCAACATAGCAAATCTACCAATCTCTCATCCGTTCCTGTCCTTAGTTCGAGTACAGCGAGATCAGGGAGGCTATTGCAATCGAGCAGGAGGTTGGAAAAATCTCTTGGTTGACGCTCCTCCAAACGCCTGGAAACCGCAGGAGGATGAGAGTAATCGTCGCGTTAGGATTTGTGAGTCTCCGTTCTGTTCAGGATGTGTGGCGTGGACGACTGACCCGGACGCTCGTAGTTTTCCCAATGGAGTGGCAATGGCCTTGTCAGCTATTATATAAACTTAGTGCTCGAGGCGAGTACAGTGGCTCCCTAGCATTGCGCGTACGGGTCCTAACCCCGTCTCTCACTTTTGCAGGCGGTCGGAGTCACTGCAGCTGGAACGAAAACCATGATCAACGGTATTCTCCAGGTTTTCAACTTCGTTATGGCAATTGGCAGCGCGTTCTTCATTGATCGCATCGGAAGGAGGAGGCTCTTCCTTATAAGTAACGCTGGGATGCTCTTTGGTGAGTCTTCCGCCCTAGTATGTTCGCGCATTGTTTCCAACATGTTGTATACTTTGATTCTATAGTGTTCATTTTCTGGACGGTTGCATCTGCGCTTTTCGCGGAACACGCCTCCAAGATTGCTGCCAACGCGACCATCGTCATGATCTTCCTCTACTATGGGTTTTACGATATCGCGTGGACGCCGTTGCTTATCACATATACCATTGAGATCTTGCCCTTCCGGTTACGTGCCAAAGGGTTCGCTATTATGGTGAGAAACAGATTATTATTTTAGTTGCTGTATCTTTGCGCTGACTTGGGTTGCCGCCAGTCATTCACAGTAGCCCTTGCCTTGGTGTTTAATCAATACGTCAACCCTGTTGCCTTGGCGAAGTTGGGATGGAAATACTATCTCTTGTATGTAACAGCTGCGCAGTCCAGTTTCTTACTGTTATCACTGACTGTCGTTCCCATCGTTAGTTATGTCGGATGGCTCGCCTTCGAGGTTAGTTCCATTCACATTGTAGATGGTTGTGTCGGCTGATGTTAACTATTTCCATTAACCGTAGCTGGCTTTCGTATGGATGTACGTTTGGGAGACCAAGGGTCGTACGCTTGAGCAGACGGCAGCACTGTTTGATGGTGAAGAACCCCTTAGCCATGGTTAGTGTCTTTATTTCTTTATTTCCCCCCTTATATACCCATTCTGAGACTGACTCTCGCATTCGATGTTAATACAAAAGATGTCTATGTCGAGGAGGTTGTGGTACGCCGTCCAAAGGCACGACAGCTGTCCACACCAAGGGCGTCAGACGTTGCACCCGACAGCAGCTCGGGAAAAGGCTCAATGTATGAGATGAAGGACTCATCCCTCCAATTGGTGCCAGCGGAAGCGGTATACATACGGAACCGTCCTCTCAAGTCCGAAGTCTAAACACCTTCCCCATCTACACAGCCAGGTTCGCAGCTAATTTAGACTTTTGCTGCCTTGCCACATCACATCATCACATCAATCCACTCTCCTTACCCTACACTCACTACCTAGCATCCGAATGCCATCCATTCATTGCCCACTCGGAATGGGCAAAGTTTGCGACCATGAGGACAAACACTCCATTGTGACTTTAGTTTCTTTTCTCGTTGTACTATTTATATTTCGTTCTGGGCGGTGGTCCTTTGCTGTCTCGCTAATGTCTTCATACCTCATGTACGCTAGAAGAAATTTGTTGCCGGTATCACATACTTCCCCCGCACAACTAGTCAACTTTGAAACACCGATGTCTGACGGTACTATCGAATAACCGGTTGCTTCCGGTCAAGGGGTTTAGTATCCGAGCTCCTTTTGGAACAACAGTCACCCATATCTTCCTAGTGTATGTTGCCAAGGTCAGCGGTCCACCGACTCGATTGGAACGTCGTCAATTGAGTTGACACGCATGGGGAGGACCATGAGAAATACTGTGGCTTCTTCAATGTGTGTGATTTTTGTTCGGACATGATCTGGATTCTACAGTCTTGAGTGGCTTGAACCTCCCGGCGGAGAACGACTTCTTTCGGCATCACAGCCGGTACCTTCATCATTATCCAACGCACTTTGGGTTTCAAGCATCCAAAAAGAGCAATGGATAATATCGGCGGGGTATCCCATTGGCTCGGATAAATGACAATACTAGCAATTACGTCTCGCAATTCTTGAAGCCATCAAGACACTTGGCCCTGATAATCGACAGGACTGATTCCTTAAATGCTTACCAGCGTGATGCATGGGACTTCCAGCCGGGTGATATATAGGTGGGCCGTCGCGAAAATCTTTCCTCTCACATCTATAACTTTTTTGTACCCCGCACATTTCTTATGGACTGGCCATCTGTCGCTGATCTTGTTGACCAAGGCCCATGGTACAAGAATCGAGGTGCGTGGTTTGGGATTATGGTGTTCACTTGAAACTGACGACCTAATACTTCAAAGGCATTTTGACGGTCAACTTATTCGTTGCGCTTTCGTTGCTCACCTCTTACACTAATGTGAGCGGATACTCTTGCTTTATCGGATCAAGCCTAACAACATATTATTGCAGGGATTTGATGGCAGCATGGTGAGACCTTGACAATGATATGCCTCAAGAAGTCGAGCTCAATGTCTCACTTGTGGGCTCCGCAGGCAAACGGTCTCCAGCTGATTCAACAGTGGCACAGTTACTTTGGGAACCCGGAGGTGCGCTCCAAATCTAACCAATTGAAGGTCGAGTCTGATCGGATGGTTCTCCGACTTGAGTTTAGGGGTCTACGCTGGGTAGGTTGCTATGTCCTCGATCGCTTCTTCTATCAAGGGATACTGATCCCGTACTTCTCGTCAGGTCTTCTGACTAGCGTCCAGAACATCGGCGGCTTTATTGCTCTACCTATCGCTCCATTTGTGACAGATGGTCTGGGTCGTCGAAAGGGAGTGTTCATTGGGGGCATCATCATGCTGGGAGGCGTCGCTTTACAAGCTCAGGCGACCAACGTAGCGCAGTTTATTGCTGCGAGGGGAATGAGTGAGCGCCTTCGACAAAGAGTATCGGGCGAAATTATTGACCGTGGTCGTGAAACCTTCCCTCTGTACAGTCGGTTTCGGCATGACCTTCTCAATCAATGCCGCCCCGCTCCTTGTTGTGAGTGTCGCCGAGCGGTTTCTTGATCTGATCAATTGTTAATCTTTCTCTATTTTGTATTGGTAGACTGAACTGGCCTACCCAACTCAGCGAGGGCCTATCACCGCAGTGTAAGTGTTTTACAGCACTTCCCTACACTCATCATCTTACTCGTATTTGATCCCAAAGATACAATACCACATGGTACGGTACTCAATGATGATTTCTTTCTGTTTCTTTGCCGCTAAGCTACTTCACAACCAGGTATCTTGGGAGTATTGTATCAGCAGTGAGTCTCCTCTTTTCTAGTCATGACGTTATGGGGTTTGCCGACATTGATGATTGCCTCGCCCAGTGGACAACGTTTGGCACCTTCCGTATCGCAGGGAGTACCTGGTCGTGGCGGATTCCGTCCATTCTCCAAGCCTTGCCTTCGCTTCTTCAGGTGACATTAATCTGGTGGGTCCAGTTTATCCATCGCATTCGCGCCAACTTATCCTTGATCACTTACCCTTTTACCACCGCGCTCGCAGGTTCTGTCCTGAAAGCCCCCGATGGCTCATCTCTAAGGGCAGGGTCAGTGGTCCAGACTATTCTTATCATCGGATCGGTGAGATTGCCTAATGACTTCGATTCTTTTGGTTCTCACAGGATCACGAAGCCAAGGCTGTGCTGGGCAAGTATCACGGAAACGGAGACATTCACCACCCCCTCGTAGAGGTGAGCAAGCTTCTTTGCCGCAATTCATGGTTGTCAACTCGACATTGACATAGTGTATGTCACCGTCGGTGTTCAGTACGAATACAACGAAATCAGGGAGGCCATTGCAATGGAGAATGAAGTGGGAGATATCTCCTGGTCAACGCTGCTCGGAAGTCCCGGAAACCGGAGAAGGTTGAGAGTGATTATTGCCCTCGGATTCGTGAGTTACTCGTCGCATTAAACATTGCAGACAGATCAACTTACGCAGTCGGTCACAAACAGTTCTCCCAGTGGAGCGGTAATGGCCTCGTTAGCTACTACATCAACTTAATTCTCGAGGCAAGTATTCTCATGATAATATCGCTCATGCCTAGAGTATTGTACTAAACGAGATCTTTCGCCTTCCACAGAGTGTTGGTATCACTGAATCTGGAACCAAGACCCTGATAAACGGCATTCTCCAAATCTTCAACTACGCCATGGCCATATCCACCTCGTTCTTCGTCGATCGGATCGGACGCAGAAGGCTCTTCCTACTCAGTAATACTGGGATGCTTGTCGGTGCGCTATGCTTGACCTTCTTTGCATCATCCATGCCCCTGACATTCCATTTATATCTGGGGACGGGTTGACAGTGTTCGTGTTGTGGACAGTCACATCAGCTTTGTTTTCAGAGACCGGTTCCAAAGTCGCTGCGAATATGACCATCGTTATGATCTTCTTATATTATGCATTCTACGACATCGCCTGGACTCCGCTGCTCGTGGTATACACCCTCGAGATATTGCCGTATCGCCTTCGAGCCAAGGGGTTCGCTATAATGGCGAGTCACATACCTAATGTCGATATCAGAACTGGCAATTGACTTGAGATGATTTCATTCTTAGTCTTTTACAGTCAGCCTGGCCCTCGTGTTCAATCAGTATGTCAATCCCGTAGCGCTGGACAGACTCGGCTGGAAGTATTACCTCTTGTGAGCAAATTCTTGGCGTTAATCGAAAAGTCTCACCCTGATCATCTGGTTTTCACTGTATTTGATGAATAGCTACGTTGCTTGGCTTGCATTCGAGGTTAGGAGTGCACCTAATGAGTTATTGTGATATGTGAACTGAATTATTATTTCTAGTTGGTCTTCGTGTTCTTGTACATGTGGGAGACAAAGGGGCGCACTCTTGAGCAAACGGCGGCTTTGTTTGATGGTGAAGATGCAAATCATTTGAAAGGTTCGCACCTTTTTATCCTCTTTACTATTAACCACCGGAACTAAACGTTTTGGCAACAATAGAGGTGCAAATCGAGCACCAGGCAGTCGTGCGCACCGCCGCAACCAAGCGATTATCGCATTCTGTGTCGACCATTCATTGCAGCTCGCCGACTTCAGAGAAGCCAGCCTCGGAGATGTACGAGATGCCAGTGATCCATACTCCTACATTGGAATCCTGGGAGCGAGCGTATGTTCGAGACAGTCCGCCATTCGTCAAATACTGAGGCCACGGTCTGTTGCGGCCGGTCGAGCGCATTCGATTCCGGCCACAATTCGACAAGGACTTTGAAGCGTTGTTTTATTGGATCATCCGGTGTTCGGCCCGAGATTTTAGACATGTTGTAAGGGTATGCAGGGAACGGTCTCACAGCCGAAATTGTGCAGCATTTGGCTATCTTAGTGGCCCAGATGCATTGCTCATTTTGTCTCTCTGTAAGATTTTATGTATATGTACCTTTCATTATCCTTCCTTTATACCCCCTTGCGAACAGACTATTGTCATACATTCTTTGTTTTGGATAGTTTAGGATTGCATGAATCTTGCTCAAAATCGTAGTAGTACGCGTACGACACGGCACGTGATAGCGTAATCTTACAATTCATAATTGCAATATTAGAACCTGAGTCCTCGATTATATAGTAATCATGTCATCTGATGGAACATAGATCACCATGGGAACAACGGTCATCATCCAGGAGATCGTCTCAGAGCCAACCAGGACGCATTCCTCTATTCGAATACGGTACGAACATGATGCGCCAACATGTCCGTACTCGTGGTGGAGCTGCTTTCCAAAGTTGGATCGTACCCCAACCTAGACTTGATGAGGTTCTTGATGGGCTCCTCAGATAGTTTCGGGGTTTTGGCGAAAGCGAGTCTGGTGAGGTTTGGACAAGGCCGTGACCTGTTGATTGGAGGCTGCTCGCTTGTTGCGGGGTATTCCCTGCCGCTCCCGAGGGCACTGACGACCGCTGATACATCCACTCTCGTCGAGTGGATCTACAACACCTCCAACTGGCCTCCGATCTTCGCCAGCTGTGCGATAAAAGGTTGTGATTTGAAATTGCAAGCATGCAGGTAGAGTTCCTTCAGCATCGGCGGCCGCTCAGGTCCCTGCAAGATTTGACAGGCCAACCCCGCCATCGCTTCCAGCCGGAGGATACCCAGACTCGGAAGTGTTAACTGTTCAAAGAGTTCTAATGCGTCCACCCATCTTCCTTCGAGGTGAAGATCGTACAGGTGAGTTAGCTGGGCAATGGGGATCCTCTGTCCCGGTTCTTGCAACATGGGTATGCCCGTATACGGGTGACCACCGAGCTTCAGCTGTTCTAGGTTGGGATTGTCGGAAAGGCGGCACAAGATGGTGCCGATCCCGGAAACCGGAGAAGGTTGAGTGATTATTGCCCTCGGATTCGTGAGTTTCTCGTCGCACTAAATATTGCAGCCAGATCAACTTACGCAGTCGATCACAAACAGTTCTCCCAGTGGAGCGGTAATGACCTCGTTGGCTACTACATTAACTTAATTCTCGACAACAACAGAGGTGCAAACAGAGCACCAGGCAGTCGTGCGCACTGTTGTAACTAAGCGATTGTTGCATTCTATGTCGACCGTTCATCGCAGCTCACCGACTTTGGAGAAGCCAGCCTCGGAGATGTACGAGATGCCAGTGATCCATACACCTACACTGGGGCCTTGGGAGAGAGCGTATGTTCAAGATAGTCCTCCATTCGTCAAATACTGGGGCCACGGTCTGTTGCGGTTGGACATTGCGGAGCCCCGGCCACAATCCGACGATGGCTCTGAATGCTTGTTTATTGGATCATCCGGTGCCTGGCCCGAGATTTTAGACATTCTGTAAGGGTATGTGACAGAAGGGTCTACAGGCTGGAATTGTATTGCATTTGGTTGCCTTGACGAGCAGGTGCATATGTACTTCTCCTTCCGTTGTAAGATTTATTTGCATGTATCTCTCACTGTCCTCTCTTTGTACCCCTTTGCGAAGAATTCACTCTTTTATATTGGACAATTTGAGATTATACGACCCTCGCTGGAATTGCGGTGATATATACGTAGGTGCTGGCTGGTACTCAGCAGGCATTATTACTAGCGAATCGTGTGTTGATCACGAGCTATTGGTGTCGTTGGTGTAACATAGGTTACGTTGGGAACGACAGTCCTCATCCAAGAGATCGTCTCGGAGTCAATCAGCGCGCACTCCTCTAGATATATGGACTTGATGTGCTGAAAACTAACTTGATGCAAGAGCATGTTGGTGCTCGTAGGAGTGCTGAAGCCTTCTAGAGTTGGACCACCTGACAACCTGGCTTCAACGAGGCCCCTGATGGATTTGCCAGATAGCTTCGGCGTTTTGATGAATGCGAGCCTTGTGAGTTTCGGACAAGGCGACGACCCTGTTACCGGAGACTGCTTGCCGCTCCTCCTGTCTTTCAGACATCCCGCTAGGGCATCGACAACCAAGGACACATCTACTTCTGTCGAGTGAATCTCCAATACCTCCAGCCAACCTCCGATCCTCTCCAGCTCGGCGATCAGAGTCTTCGGTTCGAAGCGGCAGGCACGTAGGTAGAGCTCCCTCAGTATCGGCGACTGCTTAAGTCCCCGCAAGGTCCGACAGACAGGCCCCGCAACTGTTTCCAATCGAAGGACACGCAGATTTGGAAGCGACAATTGTTCGAGGAGTTCAAGGCTTTCTACCCACTTCCCTCCGAGGTGAAGATGATGCAGGCGTGCTAGTGAGACAATGGGGAGTGTGCGTCCCGGCATCCGCGTCATTGGTATGCCTATGATTGAGCGGCCACCGAGCACCAGCTCCTCCAGATCCGGATTGTCAGAAAGGCGGAGTAGGACGGCGTCAACCCAAATTCCATGGTGTAGAGCCTGGTGAAGTTTGAACTTTACGAGGCACTTGATGGCAGAGCTTCGACCATTCCAGTCGAAGTGGGCATGTTGTAGCGATAATGCCCATAGTGTGTCGACTCCATAATCGTACCAAGGTACATCCCACGTCACGGATCCGCCCCTCGGATTTCGTGAAGCCGGAAGGAGGTCTAACTCTAGTAAAGGAAAGTTGATCCTGCCAAATGCCGCGATGAACCAAAGACGTTGATGAGATGTAGAGATAACGGGAGTCGAGTGTAACCACTCGATTCGCAGGATCTTCGGCGGCGAGTGAATTCGTTTTCGCAGAGGTAACACTACGTTCGTATTGGGTATATCTAACTGGCTTGCGACAGGTGGAAGGAGGATCAGCTCGTGGATGGAGCCTTTTGCCCGAGTAGCCCACGCTTCGATTTTGCAATTGAGTTCACCTTCGCCTAGAATCAATGACTGCCAAAGACTTGCGTGATCGATGACGGCGATTCGCCAGTGCGTGCAGACGTGACTAGCTCGAACGACGAAGCTGTTGTCTACCAGACCCCTGGCCTTGGTGTTGTTTAGGCCCTCCTCTACTACGTGGCAGGAGCCGTGGTCGAAGATCTTCGATAGGATTTCGACGGGAAGAATGGCTACGTTGCAGGTCAAACGTTTCCTGCGCTCTTCGTACACCGTGAGCTGGCGGAGAAGGCGTGTGCGCCTCTGGGAGTGATTGGTCTTGGTTTCGGATAGATGTTCAAGGGCTTGTCGCATCATGGAGATAGCTGAAGAAAGGTCGCCTAAGGCGTCGAATATCGTAGCCGCTCGCGCGTAGCCCTAATATTCGAGCAGATTACTTCATCATGCGTCTCAATCATGAAGAGGAAAATCAGATATCCGAACCTGATGCGAATTGGGAACAATCTGTATGACCTTTTGAGCATCCCTCAACGCATCGCGTGGTCTGCCGAGATGCCCCTCCATAATAGCCGCAGCTCTCAAGTCATAAAGATTGGCATGGTCCGGCGCCATTTGGATAGCCTGGTAAATCAGCGAGCGGTCAATCAAAAGGACATTATTCAGTCTCATCAGCAACATACTGATGATAAGTAGTCCACAGAATTGGCGTACTTTTTCTTGCGGAATGCTTTCACCCCCATCTCATAGGGGCGTTGCCATGGCTCGTTGCCCGATTCTGATGGTGGTTGCACGTCCATAGATCCAACTGGCCGACAATCTTTTCAGCCGCTAAAGAATCGAGTACTCGATCCTGGGTAGTGCACACTGTTGAACACGTCTTGATGTGTGACGATCTGCCACCAAGAGTGTGTGAAAAGTTTTCCACGACACAACTCAGGTACGTTCCGTTCTCTCCCCCACGACTCGTCCCTCTCCTCTCCTTTCGAGGTACCTATCTTTTCGGCCGCGCATTATAAACCTAGCTTAGAGGCTCGCACCTAGCTTTAAACGCATCTGGGTATCGATCCAGATGGACCCTGGTTTCATCGAAAAAGCAATGTTGGACGGCGCGTCGACTTTGTCAATGTCACAGTCATTGTTGTGAGCCGTTGTCTTACCCCCCTCAACCTCCTGCTAATGGCTACGGGATGTAGAGACGTGGATGAGCTCATGGAAGCCAAGCGGTCCGAGCAGGAGCTCCTCTCGCTCCAAACCTGTCATACGACCTTCGAGGAGAAGCTACATCATCACCTGAGTGCCAAGAGGTCTGAGCACAACACTCGACTTTCAATATCTCACCTCCCAACCGAACTTCTTGTCAAAGTCTTTTCGTTCCTCTTGCCCGCTCGCACTTGTGTGGACACTCTCCGTACTCTGTCACTCGTCTCAAAAACATGGGCAGCGGTTCTACTCCATACTCCATCCCTTTGGACCAGCGTTCATTCGGACCATCCTTCTCAATTCTATCTGACGTCCTTAACAAGATCGCGCGGCGCTCCACTTCACGTTACCTACACAGACGAGTATACAGGGGAAGACAACGAAGAAAGAGAGGAAGAGCACCTTCTGTCGTACTTGGACGCAATCGGGATGGAAATCCGGCGTTGGCAGTCGGCGGAGATTATCGTTCCATGCAGGAGGTTTGAGAACTTGTTGAAAGGCCTGCAAAACGCCCCCGCCCCGCTTTTGGAAATCTTAGACCTCGACTGCTCAAGAACACGGGGACTGTGCGTGGTGGATCTTTTCCGCGGGATCGCGGGCCGACTTCGTCACCTCTCGCTCAAAGAAGTTGGGGTTCCATGGGAGTCCAAGTTACTCTCGCAGCTCAGGACGCTGGAATTGATAAGCACCGATATCGCAGGCCCTTCCACTGTACAAGTCATGCGGATCCTGGAGGCGTGCCCTGATCTAGTCAAACTCTGCCTCAACTTTCGGCAGTCAAACCCTGGCGTGACTCCGTTGAATGGCCACCCAATCCACCTCCCGGGATTAGAGGGCTTCGATGTGGATCTTCACACGGAGACTATTCAGCACATCCTCAGCTACATCCGTATACCAAACTGTAAAGCCTTTGCAGTGTCTGGAAAATCTGGGAGAGGAGCGTTGTTTTCAGCTTCAACAGAGCACCTCTTACACATGTTTACGAAAAGCATAGCGTCTGCAGATGAGATTGTTATCCGGACATATCCAAATGAGGTGTTCTACTCGGGCGTCGCGGCTGGTTTAAATCCTAACACCAGAGGTCCAATCGTACCAATTGCTGTTGGCCACAAGGACAACGACGGTCCAGAAGCAGTTTTCAACACCCTCATATGGCTCCTTGATCACCTCCACTTACAGTCCACCCCATTACCCGTGACACTTTCAATCGGCAACGTCTCCACTCCGTATCCCATACTACCCGTGTTGGACCGCCTATCTCCCTCCCTCACAAGTCTCGATCTACACGTGACGGGTAAGTTCTGCAAGCAGATCATGGCTTACGTCTCCCTGCCGACGGAAGTTGCTGGAAGACTTCGCTGGCCATTACCAAACCTGAAGGACCTCTCATTTGAAAACTGCCGCAACCTGAAAACCGCGGATGTAGTGCCATGGGTGAGGCGCCGAGCAGGATTGGAATCCATCCCTCGAAGGGACCACAAGAAGGAACGAGAGCTACCGGTTCTGCTGTCGCAGGTCACTCTCTCTCACGGGAAAACCGAAGCGACATATGGGATTATAGAGGACTTGTTAAAGTTGGTCGATCGCTGCGTGATCTGGCGAGATAAAATGTATGTCTCTGGGGACATAGTTGGTGATATACAAAGCAGTGACGACGATGATTAATCTTGGCGAGGCGGCACTGGGAATTAATATCGAAGGGTAGGCCAACACATCTAACCCTCTGAAACCCGATGATATCTACTGTTTACTCGCGATATAAGAGTGCAGGTCTGGTTATCGCAGATGATAGGAAAACAACTTAGTCGATTTGCGGGAGGTCCACCACGCATCGAGACAACCAGAACCAGTGAGCATTCGTACAATAACAAAGAGAGCGGCAACGAGGGCGAAGGTGGAGAAGATAGTGAGGTTCAAGCAGGTTCATGATGATTCCTTCTTGGACGCCTTCTCATGCGTCGCTGCCACTTTTGCCTTCTTCTCGGCGACGCGCTTGGAAAGCAGTGCCCTGGAACACAAAGAAGCCATTATGTTATGAGATGAGAAACATGACTTGGAGAGATGAGATGTCACTCACTCGTATTCCACCTTCTGCTCCGCCTGAGCGATCTTCTTCCGGCGATGAAGCACCCTCACTCGCCGTCTACGCTGTAGACGCTGGGGAGTGACGAGCCGCTGGATCTTCGGTCTAGAAGGGAACAATGAAGAAGTCAGCGTCTATCAAGCTTCTCAGAATTAGGCATGAAGAACTCACGCCTTAGTGTACGGCTTAGCATTTGGGTTCTTGGGCTTGACCTCTCTCCGAATAACGTACTTGCGCACGTCGTCCTCTTTGCTTAAGTTGAAGAACCTCCGGATCTTAGTCGCACGCTTGGGGCCGAGGCGCTTAGGGAGGACGTTGTCGGTGAGGCCAGGGATGTCGTTATCGCCCTGCTTGACAATGGCGAGGGCGACGACAGAGATATCGGGACCAACGATGCAGCCGCGCACTGACTTGCGCTTACGCTCACCGGAACGCTTCTCGTGGTAACAGGAGTGGCCCTTGCCGAGGAGGAGTCGGACACGGTGAGGGAGGAGAACACCTTGCTTCATTGGGAAGCCCTGCTTGTCGTTTCCACCGGTGATTCGAAATATGTATCCCTTGAATTCATCGCCGAGAGAGTCTGCGGGGACCTCCTGGCTCATCCGCTTGTCGTAGAAGAGGCGGCTGGAGGAGAGGTGCGACGGAGACATAAATGGTGGTCAGATCACATGTTCAAAATGAAGCCTGCAGCTTTGCCAGCTTATTGAGGTAGGCTCACTAGCGACGCTCATCTTCAATATTGATGAGCTTTTGCTGCCCAGTGGCAGGGTTGGCAATGTTAAGCTTCATGATTCTGCGGAGAGGGGCGCGTTCAATCAGCTGGACCCAATCGAAGAGCGCGAGATCCAGCCGGCGTTTGGCTCACATAGACTATTCCCGCTTCCTTCAAACTGTCTCCGAGCGTTAGGTATGATTCCCCAAAGGTCGAAGTGGTGTCGGCGGTGTCTAGAGCTGGTTCCAACGTCAGTCGAAATTGGTTGGTGTCCGTGCGTGACCGCCTGTCTAAGCACCTCCCACGGCCATTCATATACACAAAATCAGAGATTTTACTTCCGACTTCTATCGCCCTGGCCGACACTCCTCAAGCTTTTACTTAATCCAAAGCAAAGTTGTAAGTGAATTGCGGGATCTATGCTGGTAGATGTATTTACTTATGAGCCTTTTATTTTAGATCAAAAATGGGTGAGTGGCTGAGATAGCACAGGCACCTTGGGAGCACTATTCGAGAGCCCTTCGTATTCAATTGTGATGGTTGACGCGAGACTCTACGATGACTCCCAGGTCGTATGCACTCCAAGGGAAAGGGTATCTGTGAGTAATTGAGCAGTTTTGTTCGCTATACATCGGTGTTACTGTTCGCTGACCCGAGTTCCTTTTCGCGTTGGCAGCCGCTTCGGCGTTGCCCTACCGCAGAACCCCTCCATCGTGGCTCAAGACCACCCCTGAGGATGTTGTGGAGCACATTGCCAAGCTCGCCAGGAAGGGCATGACCCCCTCGCAGATTGGTATCACCCTTCGTGACTCCCATGGCATCCCTCAAGTCCGATTCGTTACCGGAAGCAAGATCCTCCGCATCTTGAAGATGGAAGGTGAAACTAATTCCATAATACACCCGACATGCGACTGCTGACAAGCTCCATTATGTTTAATTGCGACTCTGGAATGGCCAGGTCTCGCACCCAACATTCCTGAGGACCTGTTCCATCTGATCAAGAAAGCTATCAGTATCCGCAAGCATCTCGAGGTCAATCGCAAGGACAAAGATGGCAAATACCGCCTCATTCTCGTCGAGTCCAGAATCCATCGCCTTGCTCGGTACGTGCTACACTCCTTTGAATTGATGCCGTTCGTCTGTCTCATATTTTACCTTCCAATAATTCTTCAGGTACTACAAGACCAAGCAACAGATCCCTCCGACGTTCAAGTATGAGGCTTCCACCGCATCTACTCTCATCTCGTAGATTGTTATTCCATGTTTGTCTATTGGACCGGCGGCCGTACTTGATGTATTTGTAAACTGTGTTATGAGAACGGGCCGTGCGATGACGAGATTATTGCCAGGATCATCCGTGATCAAACCCATGCCAGGATTTTTCTCAACTGTCCACAGGTACAGGCAGCGCGGTGCTTCTGATACAATCAATTGGTTCCGGGTTCCCGTATCACTTGGATGCTAAAATACTTACCTGTGGATAAAGGATGCCGTCTCACGACCTCCACCTCCACTTACCTCCACCTTTGACAACACCGACTTACGACTACCCCCGCCAGTCAAGAGCATAAGAAAGCGTGAGGAAACTTTTACTTTTGGCATTCGAAAGCATATCGATATCGATCTCACAACTATGCGATCCTCTATAGGGATCCTCAGCAGGATGACGTGCATTGCTCCTATCCTCTCACTCCCACTCGAGATATCGCAACAGGCGATCATTCACCTTACGCCAACCGACGTCGCCGCTCTATCCCAGACCTGCAAAACCTTCCGAAACATCTTCTACGCCGATGACGCCAGCGCACAGTACGTCTGGGCATCCATCTTCCTCGACATCTGGGACGACCCTCGCATTAGGATCCTCTTCGAACAAAAGGGAGGATGGTTCGTTGGAACACCCGCTCAGATGCATGCTGCACTCGCTGAGATCGACTATGATTGGAGAGCCGAACTGCAGAGCCGACTGCGAGCGAAAAATCTCATCTCAAGCAAGAAACGGGCTGTGGTTGCCACGTGTGAGGAGAGGAAGGCTGCGCTGTCGGCGTTCCTGGCCGTTGTGTACTCGGCGTTGCCGTACCGGCTCGATGAGGTGGATATAGCGGAGAGTAGAAACTTCCAATGGGTGCTGGATGTCTTGGAAGAGGCAAACGCTTTGAACCACACGATGTGGCCGTCGCTGCGTCATGAGATCTTTCGCTCTACCAGTCAGTTCCCTGACGCCGAGGAGCATGACCTCCGCAGCGAGCTGCATACCCTCGTTGGACTCACGAAGGACGATCGTCTCACCACCTCTTCCAATCTATGTGCGAATACGAACGATTGTGGAACGGGTTACGGTGAAGATATAGATTTACCAAACTCAATGGCGACGTTCATCAACCACTCCCTTCGATATGGCATCGGTTTGGACGATGATTGGCGTCTACATGAAGAGTCCCCTTTTCATCCCAGTCCTGTCAGTTCACTGTTCAGACTCCGATCGACGTTACATCCCGCGTCAGAATCCACATCTTCTTCACCACTTTCTTTACTCCGAAACAAAGGTCGCGTAAACCTCCGCACCGCTGCACGTTCCTACGCATACGATCTCCGAATGTACTCCAAGTTCAACCTCTGGGGCCCACTCCTCCGGGACCCAAAACAGCTACCCTTGTCCGACGATGACGACTACCATTACATCGCAAGATGGCGTCACCTCGAATGTCTCATGATGGTCGTGACATTCAACATAGAGGAGGAGCGGATGTCGATGGCAGGAGGGACGTTGGCGTTCTTACTCTCGACCCCGAGCCCGCCAATGCATCCGGACTCGTTGCGGCCGTGGAGCGCACCTGGATTCGCGAAACAATTGGCAGATAAAATTGAACGTGAGCGTAGTCTCAGGGCCGACGTATTATGTTGCCCGTCAACCTGCAGTGATCCACCTGCGATGAGTGAGAGTGGGTGGCCGGACTGGAATGATTGGGCTGGGGTGGAAGGAAGATGGAAGCGCATCATTTGTTTCATGGACTATCGGGACCTCGCAAGGTATAATGTGAGTCGTAGAAATGCGTTCTTTTGGTTGTTCTTTAATATGGACCATGAAGGAATCCTTGCCTCAGAATCTCGCACCCCAATTTGCTCGTTTCCCTCCGGAGAGTCGGGATGCGTCGATCTTCGAAGAGGAGGACTTTCACGAGGCCGTCCGATGCCTCAATGTGGATGTACGAATTTCCGATATTGACCCAGACCCACCATCCTACTGCAAGGCACGCCCGAAAATATCCTTTGTGGGTCATTCCGAGTACCTCGTGGGGGAGGATACGTCGAGACAGATGAGGGGTAGCGTCGAGTGCATGCCATCAGGCGTGATCAGATGGAATTTGGTGTCTATCTGGGATGGGGAGGAGAGGTGGACGAGTCAAGGTGTTCAGATTGGTGGGGTTGGGAGTGCGAGGGGTGTCATCGGGTCGTGGAGTGGCTTTGAGCACAACCCGGGAGATCCTGTCGGTGCGTTTTCCAAGTTCCCCTCTGATCCTTTAGATATTGATCTTGACTCTCTGGCTATATGTCCCCATTTACGCCACAGGTCCCTTCTGGTTTTGGAAGATTGCGGGTCGCGAAGTGTTGAAGCCGATGCCGAGTGTCATACGATGCATATGAATCCCCCCACGTTTCATCCCGAAATGAAGGACATTTTCAATCGGGCCTAATCTACAAAGTTCTTTATTGTTGGTATTTCACCCGCCGGTTCTTACAATGATGGAGCATTGCGCATCCATGCCCTAGTTGCGTCCGGACAATTGCAACCAGTACTCGGCCGACGTAAACGGCGACTTCATTCCTCAGACGATATACTCTCGCGAACATCGGTGGCGTATCGCCCGGCCCCCATCGAAACGAACTCGGATAACCAGGCTAACCTTTACGCGTGAACGATGGCGGCCCCCGTAAACAACATTTTTGATGCGGCGGGAAAACAACGCCGTTCTTTTGCTGCGTGTCAGCGCCTCCACCGGGGAAGAAAGGAGAGATGCGGACGAATTTGCCGGCAGTTCTCGGGAGATCCGATGGAGGAGAATCAGTGACACGGAGCGGGAGGCAGGAATATTATTATACTTATATGGTTGGGGTGTCTGGACTGGCAGCAGTGGTGGGAATCGCGTATATATATAAAATGTCGTTCTCGAACTTTGCTCCAAACTTCCAGGTCGATCGTGACGGTATCAGAATTAAATAAATGCTTGGCTCAGATTCATGCATTTTGTGTACAACGGAGGGAGGATGATTTGATAAGTATGCACCGTCCGCTAGAAGTGGGAGTTGGGACCCGATGGCCCCTGTCCATGGCGCGAAGGCAACCATAAACCGCCAATCCAATATACCTCTGTTCCCGAACTAGTGCCGGAATTCAAGAGGATTTGGGTGGGTCAAAGTGACGGGGCCTGAGTAGAATCATGTAGCTTCCACACGCAGGAAATCACTGAGGGTTTCTAGAAGAATAACAATGGTGGGCAATCACAGAATATATACATAGAACGAACGGTCCTTGATACGCATCATGGTCGTCTTTGAGAATTCATGATCTCTGCACCCCATCAGGATTAACCAGCTCCTCGGGGCGCCTCTCACAGTTAAGAAATTATTCCGGATCCATTGCAAACTCCAGGCTCGGAAGTGGCTTGTCGCATCCTCCGCCGGCAACGCCATAGCTACCTCTCATTGCCACTATATCCACGTCTTTCTGAAATCGAAGAAGTACGTCATCCTTCGAGTTGGGAAGCCTCGGAACCGTGACAAAGACCCCTCGCCTATCCACTTGGTCTCTACGCGAACCAGTTTGGGCGAGACAACTGGGGAGAGGGGATTCCGACGCCTGGAAAGTCTTGAATTCAATGGCATCGCTGGGATAGAGCACAATTCGGTCGGATGGAGGCACCGATATCTCTTTGCTCCTTCGATTGAGAGCAGCGCCGAAGGCGATATTTCTTGCATCGGACGTTTCTTTAGATCCGTTTACAGCTTCGCCGCGGGCTGCAGAGCTGTCAACACCGTCCGGTTCTGAAGGGAATTTCCGGCCTAGCTGTAACCGGTGGGTGGATGGGTCGGCGAAGTCGTGCAAGGTCATGAGACATCACTTCTGGTAGTTAGTGGGTAGATGTTGACTGACCTGCGTGACAATTAACAAGGGCGATATTGCAATGACCACAATCAATATGTACATTACGAATGCACACACGCCAACCTAAAAGAAATCAATAAAACAAAACGACCGCCTAAGCAAGTTGTTAACATAGCGGGACCCTGAATGATATTCACTCACGTGGCCCGTGAAAGACAATCCCGCGTAAACTGAAAGCGTCACGGTGTATAGAGCGCCGCTTTGGATGACTGACATTATAACAGAATTACGGAGGCTGCGGCCTTGAGGGGTCTGGACCCGGGAACTTATCCACCAGAGACGGACGATGATCAACGATGTAGAGTACACGTTGACGAGAAGTGTGCCAGCTGTATTTAAGATTTCGCCAATTAAAGTGAACGTGGCGTATTTAGGGCCACCACTGTTGCTACGGGTTGCGATGGAGGTGATGGAGGTGGCGAATCCAATGACTGGTTGTATTGGGCTATCGATCAAGTGGCAGAACATCTCATACAGCGGAGAGCAGAACGTACCCATATCGATAGCCAAGACAATGGCCGGAAACAAAACAAGTCGGCTGCTTTTATTCCAGATGGCGTAGAGGCGCCAACAAACCAGGACATCGGCTACCGTCCCCTTCGAAAGACTAGTCGTAAACTAGGACACTGGTGTATGACTGGGTGATGACTTACAGCGATAAATGTCAAGGTACTGGAATAGTCGTAGAGTCGAATCAGTAGTACCTCCTTCGTTTGAGTGAGATACGTACTATTGTATGGACTTGATGGTAGACCATGTGGGGTTCGCATAATAGGCCTCAACTCCAGGGCTGACGCGATACTTAATCAATGCATTATACTCGTATGTTATGCACAAAGCTATGCGTTTACCACCCTTCAGCGCTATTTAGCCGCAGTAGCAAAGTATACAGATTGCTCACCAACGTTCACCGTCGTGATGAGAAAGAGGCTGATGGTGACCCATACAACGACTCTGCTGCGTCTCCTTCTCGACCACAACTCTGTAAAAATGCCCTGGAGCATACACATGTACCAACCTGATAATCAAATCAGCCAAGAACAACTTAGGTTGAAGAGAAACTGTCCCAGATACCGTAGAGCAGCATCCCAGCACTAAATCCCTTGATGTCCCCAAACGGACCATGATCAACAAGATCGAGTACTCGATGGAGGAAAGACCTTACCAATAGGTGAGCTACATCGAGGGGTAAGTCGCCAGCCATTATCTTGAAAACGTCCTTTCGCGTTCAGTAGTGTGTGCTTAGGGAGGCAGAAACGCCAAAATTGGGGACAGTGGCAAAGATGAGGACCTAGTTAGCATCGGTGGTATGTCCTTTTGGGGGAAGATTTCCGAGTGGGTTCCAGCTACTGCAATAGTTGATCGGGGATAATTCACAGGGATCGACCCTTGGCGACCTTGTCACCCATCAATCGGACGCAAATCCGACATCTATATTCTTACCTGATGGTGGCTTGATCGCGGATCTGTCATGTTGTTCAGAATCTTCGGGTGCGAGTTCCTCGCTTCGTTCTTATCTTCATCATCGTCACTATTGATTTCCAGGGGGACGCGGACTTCGGAAGGCTACGCAGCATAGCGCAGCGCGCTTCTGAGCAATTCGATGTGAGCCTTTGACTGAGAAGGAATTTCGAGGGTCGTGAGCTTGAGTTGGTGGGGCATAGCTCAAGCGATGAAATAGCACAAAACATGACTGCACTTGGATTCTTTCGACGACTTCCAACCTGACCTACGAGGGTTTGCATTTTCCACGATGACGTATCTATGCCAAGCCGTGTTCCATGGAATGAAAGTCCCTGGAACGCCTGCGCTTCCTTGACTGTCGGTCACGGTTGCTTGTGTTCAAGAATTCACGACCCTGCACTTGTCGTGAATTAACCAGCTCCTCTGGACGCCTCTTATTACCAGCTAGGTTGCTAAGGTCCGTCAAAAACTCCAGATTTGGAAGCGGCGCGACATATATTTCCTCGGCATTCCCATAATCGCCTTCCTATACATCGATATCCATGTCCTCCTGAAGCTGGAGACGCACGTCCTTTTTCGAGTCGGCGAGGCCTATAGTCATGATGAAGCCGCCCCTTTTCCCATTCCCGTTCTCTCCGACAGAGGTGGGCGAGCTAGTTTGAGTGATACGACTGGAGTGGGATAGTTCAGATGGGTGAAATGTCCGAAGCTCAACGAAGTCAATCGGACTGAGCACGACGCGGCCGACTGGGGGTGACCTGATCTCCTTACTCCTTCGCTTGAGAGCAGCGCCGAGACCTGCGTTGGACGTTTCGTTGAGCTTGTTGGCCGGTTCGTCGTCAGCCGTTGATCGATGAGTACTGTCTGGTTCCGAAGGGACTTTTTGTTCTAGCTGTAACCGGCAAATTGACAGATGGACGAAGTGATGGGGTTCATGAGAAATTACGCTTGGCAACAAGAGGGCGGAGGTTGACTGACCTGAATAACAATTAATAAAGGCGAGATTGCGATGACCATAATTAATATGTATAGTAGAAATGCACTCGCTCCGAACTAAAACGACGAAGTAAAATAGCTGTCTAAATAAGTTGGCAACATAGATGGACCCCAAGTGGTATTTACTCACGTGGCCTGTGAAGGAAAATCCCGTGTAGACTAAAAGTACAGTGGTTTGAAGAGCACCGCTTTGGAACACTAAAACGATAACATAATTGTAAATGCCACGGCCTTGAGGGGTCTGGGTCCGGGAACCTATCCGCCAGAGACGGATGATGATCAACGACGTAGAGTAGATGTTGACGAGGACTGTTCCAGCTGTAGTCATGATTTCGCCAGTTAGAAAGAATGTGAAGTATTTGGGGCCACCTGTGTTGCTATGGATTGCGATGGAGGTGATGGACATGGCGAACGCAATAACTAATAGTAATTGACTGTCAACTGAGCGGCAGATCGTCCCATGCAGCTGAGGCAAGGCGTACCGGTAGTAATTACTAAGAGAATGGCGGGAAACAAAACAAGCCGGAGGCTTTTATTCCAGATGGCGTAGAGACGCCAACAGACGAGGATATCGGCCACCGTTCCCTTTAAAAAGATCGGTCGTTATTGGAGGCGAATACGGTGTGTCATTGGTGATGACTCACAGCGATAAAAGTCAAGGTACTGGAAATAACCGTGCAATCGGATTAGTAGTTCTCTCTTCCTTTTGGGTAAGATACGTACTATTGCATGGACTTGATGGTAGACCATGTGCCGTTCGCATAATAGGCCTCAACTCCAGGGCTGACGCGATACTTGATCCACGCATCATATTCGTACGTTATGCACAAAGCTATGCGATCATTACGCTTTAGCACCTGCCAAAGGCATATTGATCCAATGCGCAAAGCAGCTCACCGATATTCACTGTTGTGATGAGAAAGAGGCTAATGGTGACCCATACGACAACTTTGCTGCGTCTCCTCCTCGACCATAGACCTGTAAATATGCTCTGGAACATACATACATACCAACCTGAAGGGTTAGGCTAGTCAGGGGCAACTCTGATGAGAGAGAACCGCCCTAAATACCGTAGAGCAGCATGCCAACACTGATGCCCTTGGACAGACTGTGATCAGCGACGTTGTATATGTGATGAGGGCGGTTCTTACTAGTAGGTGAGCTACATCAAGCGTCAAGTCGCCCGCCATTTTCTCGTATAATGGCGTCTGTATAGTAATAGAAACGCCAAGGTCGGGAAGGGAGGCAAAAGATGCAAAGACGCGCACGCCCAGTTGGCCTTTTTTTCGGGAGGTTCCAACTTGCTGAGGTTTAACGACGGGGAATAAGTTATGCAGGGGCAGCGGAACTAGTGAGACACGGAGCTTACGTAAATGTGATTGCGGGATGCGCCATGCCATTCTGTATTCCACTGGGTTGATTCTAATATAGCCAGGATCTCGCTCGGGCTTAGAAAAGCCGATCGCTGTGCAGCTGAAGTCCAGCTGATCACGTCATCAGCTCAGCCCTGGCCCTAGCTCTAGCTCTGGGAACGCATGTTGACAAGCCATGTGCTCCAAGGTCCTTTGCTTGCAACGTTCGTGAGCATCCGCATCTCAGATGCGCCCTAGGCCAGGCTGCAAACCACCACGACCTATCATTCGTGGACCCACAACGCCAGGGTACGCATTGTCAACAGCGCCGTTTCTTCAGGACCGGGGGGCCTAACTTATAGCTTACATGTCCCTACTATCTTGCACGCCTGCCTTTCGTTGATAAGCTTCAGTTTGTATGTGTCAACCGTCTCCGGAAGCTGCCAACCATCCTTGACTGAAAGGCAGTGATGCTCAACGGCCATTGCAGGCTCTACATTTGTCTATAGCATAGTCTTCGGCGCACTTACATATACCTAACTTGAAGAGATTTCGCGCAGCCTGTAACTATCCCATCCCCCTAAACATCTTTTAGTCTGTCTGTTAACCTTGTATACTTAGCTTGGTGGCATCTGCCTAACCCAACTCCCTGTTACCCACATATCACCCCAGAAGTCGCTAGGTTGCGATATCTGCGCTCACAAGGGCATCGGTGAGTGCCAAATTCATATTTCCTATCAAAATTTTGCTGATCATTTTGGATAAATCGAAGTATTATCGCGCTAGAGACCCCTAAGAAGGGGGTATCATATTAAATAGTAGCAGACTCGATATTGAAATGGACGATAAACTTTTGTTGAGGCAGTTTTGGTATCGGAATACGTACTCACTTGGGCGACGAAATCCTTCGACCAGATGAAAGTAAGGATAAAAATATCAAGGGAGGGTAAACAATTGGGCTCGTTTTGGGTTAGCAGAGCCGCACGTAGAAACCAATCGCTACAGAGAAGGGCTACAGGCCAGCGCCAGGAGATGATTCCTTGGGTTGCTAACGCTCGCATCATAGAGCTATCGTCAGTTGTCGCATAGCAGCGTCAACCAACAAGCATTTTGGGCGCTTGGGATCTGAGTAATTGGCTCCATATCGGTTGGCGTTTGCCTTCAACGGTACCGTGCTCCAGTTAAACTCGAGTCCTGGGTGGCGGCGTGAGCATGAAGATGCCTTACATGTATCCCATTCGCCTTTCGACGCTCTCAGCTTAAGCCATGACAGCAGATGAACCTTCAGAAGAGGCAACGGCGGCAGAGAGGAAAGCCAAAGAGAAAGCGGTGTGGATTAGGAAGCGCATAATGGAGGGAATGGGAGGGGCACGAAGGGATTTGTGTTGTGCGACGTTCAGTTGAAGCGAGCGATCAGAACCCGCCGTATACAGATTGTCAAGGCAATGAGAGGAAACCGGAATGGTGGCTGACAATCATGGATACACATCTCTAGGAGGAGCATACACTTGACAAGAGTTTCGTTGCAGTGTTTGAAGCGCCCGATATTATGTCACGGTGCTGTCAAGCACAGCACGCCGTCTGATGGTTTGGCAAAAGGTTTCGAATAAAACGTTCGAAATCCGTCGGATCATTAGAAGTTGCTAAATAACGTAGGGATGGGCTGAAGGGTGCCCTTAGGACGTGTACATGGAACGAATGGTCTCAAGAACGTCCACTGGTCAGTCACAGTTGCTCATAGTCAAGAATTCATGATCTCCGCGTCTGTCAAGGAGCAGCTGGCTCCCTGGGACGCCTCTCATCGTAAGGAAAGTAGTCCAGGTCCGTAGCAAACTTTGGGCTTGGAAGTGGCTCCACATATTCTTCCTCGGGATTCTCATAATCGCTTTTCTCCGCGTCAAAGTCTCCATCCTCCTGAAGCCGGAGACGCATGTCATTCTTTGAGTTGGAAAGGCTCGGAACCGTGACGAGGGTCTTTTGCCTGTTCACGCTGTCTTGACCAGAAGCGTGTGACCGAGATTCCAGGTCATTGGCATAGGAAGACGCGGATGGGTGAAAGGTCCTACATTCGAGGGTGTCGATGGGGCTAAGCACAAGTCGACCGATCGGAGGGGACCCTATCTTCTTGCTCCTTTGCTTGAGTGCAAAGCCGAGGTTGAATGATCCTGCGTTGGCCGCTTCGTTGGCCTCGTCATCGGTCGCTGAGTTGCCAGCGCTGTTCGGTTCCGGAGGGAGTTTCTCATTGAGCTATTACCGGTAGATGAGCGGATATACAAGTTTGCGCAAGTCCGAGGGACGCGAAAAAGCACGAAAGTCGACTTACCTGCATGACAATTAATAGGGGTGAGATCGCGATGACCATGATGACTATGTACTGCATGAATGCACCTACACCATACTAGAAACAACCGACACATGGTTATCAACGAAGTGAGACGCCGACAACCTGAATTTTTAAGAGGCACTCACGTGGCCTGTGAACAAGAATACCGTGAAGACCAAAAGAGATGTGGTTTGAAGAGCGCCGCTCTGGACAACAGAGAGGATAACGGAATTGTAGACGCCGCGACCTTGAGGGGTCTGGGTCCGGGAACCTATCCCCCAGAGACGGGCGATGATCAAGGAGGTAGCGTAGATGTTGGTTGTGAGCGTGCCGGCTGTGTTTGCGTATTCACAGATTCGAAAGAGCGTAGAATATTTTGGGCCGCCGTCGTAGCTACGAGTCGCGATCGCGATGATACAGATGGTGAGCCCCAAAGCTATAATTCAGGGACTTCCATTGAGTGGCAGACCACCTCATGCGATAAGAGTAAAACTTACAGATATCGACCACTACGAGAACGGCGGGGAACAAAACAATTTGCCAATTTTTATCCCAGATCGCGTACAGACGCCAACAGACGAGAATATCAGCCACTGCTGCCTGGAAAGAGGCATGATGTTGGTGACAATATGTGTTGTACCCCCGAATCGTGACTTACAGCGATGCAAATGAGGATACTAGAAATAGGTCGTACAGTCAAACTAGCAGGTGGATATTTCCTCATGACAGACACGTACCCTTGCACGCACTTGTTGGCGGTCCATGTATTAGGTCCATAATAAATTTCAACTCCGGGGTTTACACGATACTTGATCCATCCGTTATAGTTGCTCGCCACGCACAGAGCTAGGCAGTTCTTACGCTTCAGCGCTCCCGAAAACGCATTAATCGAGAACCAAAATTGCTCACCAATGTTCGATGTCGTGATTAAAAAGAGGCTTATGGTAACCCATACGACGACTCTGCTGCGTCTCCTCCTCGCCCATAGCCCTTTGATCATTCCCTGGAACATACACGAGTACCAACCTAAACAATCTGACGGATTAAAATCTACTCCAAAGTGTTCTTGGAAATTGTTGCATTTACCGTAGAGCAGCATGCTGGCACCGAACCCCTTCCAGGGCCCAACCAACCGTTAACCATAGTCAGCATCTATCGAATCTGCTCTGATGACATTCTTTTATTTGTTTGTTTTACCAGTAGGTGAGCTACGTCGAGCGGTAAGTCGCCCATCAACGTCGTGAAAAGGCCTGCCCTCGTATAGTAGCGTAATCAGAGGAGCGGTGAAAATATCAAAAAGGAGGGAAAGAAGGTCAAAAATGAATTCAAAGATGCATCAGGCGCATTGAGGTTTCTTTTGGAAACTTCCCGAGCAGGTCACAATCTATACATGTTCAGGTTCACCGTGTCATGGCTACTAATCAGGGACAATTCACAGGGGTAGGCAACCCTTGATATCAGCCCGAATTCAGTAATTTTGGGTGAGACTCGGGATCAATCCACATTCCTCCTCAACGCGGCCGATTGCGGTCCATCGATATCTGTGACATTGATCTAGACCCCCAGTAGTTCGGAATCCGGGTTGCAAGCTCTTCGCACATCCCCATCCCTCCAGCGTCGTGACTAGTGCCATCAATTCCTAGACGGATGCTGGCTTGCATATCCAAAACCGCATGGAGTGCTCGATTCGCAGTGAACCTTTAACCCTCTGATCCTGGATACTTCCAGTGGCCTGAGGGTTGTGTGCGTCCTTAATTTGGAATACCATTTGTTCCCCTACATCACAAACCGCTTTCTAAGTCTCCGCAGTCTCAGGTTGAGTCATCACCAACGGCTGTACATGAAGATACACAAACCGAACCCAGGCTCTTGGATCTTGGCGATAAACCCTTCACAATATATCAATCGGAAGATGGATCACCACGGCAACTCAATACTCCTGTCGCTGCTTACCTATGCATTTATCTTGGGTTGCTCAATCCCGTCTCGCGTGTTCCGACCGACCCATGATCATCCTTGGCTAGAATGTTGCTTCTAACTTTACCTCATCCTATCTTTCGTAGATCCTCAAGCCGTTATCGTATTCACCGAGGCAGCTTCGATGGTTAATCTGATTCTTTCAGCACACGTATTGGGCCGCTTTCAAGGATCACAGATGAATGGTGCCTCGGGGGGGGGGTCCACTGTTTCCATCAATGATAGTATGGCCACCCATGCGAAGTTTGTCGAGTCTATTGCGCGACTTCTACTATTCAAATTTTGAGCCTTCAATCACGTCTGGCTGCCAGTATAGTAAGGTTTCCACCTCTGCTATACTTTGTTTTATTTCTGCTCCCGGGAGACTGAGTAGCCATGGGCCCAAAAGAGAAACTGAACCTAGGAATGAATCTCAGCAGCTAACTTGACGTGGTCAGAGAAGAGGGGCCAGCATGTACGGTGAATCAGAGGGCCAGTGCAAAGATCAACGAATAATGTATCGCCAAAGGCTGGGTTGGGGTCGTGTCATCAGAGATTGAAAGATCTCGAGTTATGTGGGCTGAAAGCGAGCTGGAATTGATCGGAGATTTATGCGAACTCACAGTTCTACAACTTTCCAAGGTCGAGTGAGTGATGGAAACATCGATTCGATGGTGTGCATTTGTAGGCCGTCGAACTTGATTCAAATTTGGCTCATTCATCCCGTTGCTCATTATTGGTCAACCGTGGCCTACATGGGTGTACGTCGAACGTAAAAGAGGTCTCCATAAAATCCCCTTTGAACACCCAGACTGTGCATCAGTACTCCATTTTGTAACATCGCAAATTGTGTCCCTGCTTCCAATCCTTGCTCTGGCACTTAGCTCCACAATACATCACGGATTTGCAGACCGAGCATGTGCGTAGAGGGTCCTCGGCCATGCATACGACACACTCTTCTTGTCCTGCAAGGCTACCCTCGATGTGCCCCCGCGTCGATGTTACGTAGAACCCGGGTGGTCCCATCTCTGTGATGTCGACAATCCCAAGGATCCCAATCAGTCGCTTGAGCTCGGCCTCTCTTCTCCCCTCCAAACCCGCAAAGCGCGTATCGCTCTCTAGTCCTTTCAGCTTGTCCGCGAGCTCTACGCGCGCTTGTTTATCGATGGACGCACGAGCGTCATCGCCCATCGATGGACCGCACCAGATCAAGGTATGAATTATCAGCGTGGTCACTTCGGTGACATCAAGAGGCTCTAGATCGTCCATGATGCCGATGTTGAAGGCATGTGCAATAATCGTTGGGAGACCAGCGAAGTGCAGGCGCAAGAACTTGCGGAAGTAGGGGTCGAACTTGGGGTCTGGAAGAGGGGATAAGATTAGAATGAGAGCGCGGATTGCGGTGCGTTGGGTGCTTGGGGATAAGGATCGCAACGCGGTTGCGAGTACGGGTAAGTGCCCTGCGGAGAACGCCAACCAGAAAGTGTCCCGCGGGAAGGCCATCACCTTTTTCAACTAGGCGATTTCATGAGTTGTCTCTTCGTATATGAGAACAATGATCAGAGGCGCACTTGGGCTTGGACAATGGATAGTTGTTCTGGAGTCAGGTCAGTGTCGGCAGGCAGCGGTGAAGTCAGCTGCGCCGCTTGGGCAAGTTCCTCAGCCAGACCAATGTATTCTTTGCGTTTGGAAGCCATTGGTGATATGTGTGTATGTGGAATGTAGTTATGCTCTGGTTCATTTACTGCAGCAGAAATAAGGCCACGGTATGACGGCATCCGGCTCTATAAAGCCGCGGGCGCTTATACCTTCCATTCAAGTACAGACATATCTTCTATAAATGTTTGCCAAATAATAATGGTAATAACGATAATACTAAGCTTCGTGACCGCGATGCATGTGAGGGTTAGATATTCCTGGAGGATCCGAGGGCTGTGGTGAAAGACGTGTTGGTGGTAGTGTCGATGAGTATATTCACTTGCAGAAGAGTGGCAGATCCTCATGAGGAGGTCACAGCGGTTCCCTATGTATAGCAATTCAGGTTAACAGGGATGTCATGGGAACAGCAAGCAAAACGCCAGCAATGGTCAACGGCTCGAGCGGCCATAAGGGATTTATGTTCTAACTGGACGTGCCACCCTTCAACCTTGCCACCCCCTCCTTTTTACAGCGAGACCTTCGTCCCAGCTCCGTATATACCCACTCATCTGCGATAATCGGCGACGGAGGAAAACACTTGCTAGCCCAAGCTTTTCTTTTGAATCCGACCGACCTCAGTCTCGAAGCAAGGGCGACGCCTTACTGCTCCTTTTCTCCGAAACCGCGCTCCAAAACCTACTCCATCATCCAATTTTGCTTCTAACAAGCCAGTCATCATGGGGGCTAATCTATCAAAAGCATTGGGTGAGCCGAAGGGGTAGCTCTTGGAGATTGAACGTGTTCACCACTCATGGAGCGTCTAATTTTGTTCAAATAGGCAAGATCTTTGGTAACAAGGAGATGCGGTTGTTGATGCTTGGACTAGACGCGGCCGGGAAGACCAGTATGTGCATGGCTTCCTTAACTGCGGCCGCATGGCTGATTGGGTGCTGCAACCTGCCACAGCCATACTCTACAAGCTGAAGCTCAATCAGTCCGTCACCACCATACCAACAGGTGACACGTACCTTCTAAGCCCTCCATATCTCCACTTTACTTATCCTCCTTACGTTCCTCGTATATCTTGGTAAAACAGTCGGCTTCAACGTTGAGACTGTTACATACAAGAACGTTAAGTTCAACGTCTGGGATGTTGGTGGCCAAGACAAGATAAGACCACTTTGGCGACACTACTACAAGGGCACGCAGGGTCTCGTCTTCGTGGTGGATTCGACCGACCGGGACCGAATAGATGAAGCGAAGCAGGAGCTGGGCCGGATTCTGGCTGATCAGGAGATGAAGGACTGTCTGCTGTTGGTGTTTGCAAACAAGCAGGATCTGCCTTCAGGTACATTCTCACTAACGGCGCACGATGATCGGACAAGCTAACAGAGAATCCCCTTTGATTTGTATGACTGGCTCGATTCTGAATAGCGATGGCACCGGCAGAAGTGACGGAGAAGTTGGGTTTGCACAAGATGAAGGACCGGTCTTGGTATGTTCACCCGAGGTATGTATTGTTACGCTTGTGAGTTAAACATGCGGATGTGCTATGCTAACGGGACATTCATAGCTGCGCTACAACAGGGGAAGGGTTGTTCGAAGGTCTTCAGTGGCTTTCACAAAACGTGAAGAAACGACCGTAGTGACGGATTCCATTCGCATTGTCCCCGTTCAGATTTGTGATCCAGATACCTTTAATATTCCTATTTGCCACTTTCAGGGTTTCGTTCGAGCTCGCCATTGTTCCATCAATCTCCGTTTTCTGCTTCTCGCCACCGCTCCATATTTGGTGCTAGATGCTATCTTGTCGAGACTTTGTAAAAACTTGGATCGAGTCTTAGTGCACAGCCTCCAGATCCCGTGGACTCACAGGTCTTGTAAGGCTGGGGTTTCCACTTGTTCTTTAGGCTTCGTGTTGTGTCTCTAGTCTTAAAGGAAAGATTCATCAAATGAGCGTCAGTTGTGGGTACTCATAACCGGCTTTCATCAAGCCGCTTTAGCTCAATTGGGAGAGCGTTCGACTGAAGCCAGTCATGATATTATCGAAAGGTCGCCCGTTCGATCCGGGCAAGCGGCAAAATCTTTTGCCTTTTCGTCTCTCCGTGTTGATAGTTACTTGTAGACAGAAACTGCGGGTATCAAGTGCTCGCGCTTCGCTTTGTGACGATGCACCTGCTTCAGGGGCGTAAGAAATATAGCCTGAACACCCTAAACTGAGGCCCGAGATATCATAGCATCCAAGAATGAATTCACTACAAACAATTGAGAAGGAACTGCTGCTTCGTACAATGGGTGAACGGAGGTAACAGGGACCGCACATGTGTGCCGTACCGCGTCTTGCACATGCCGGGCCCTGCTCTCGTCGGAATGTCAGTCGCATACGAAACGAGTGCGTGGTGCCCAATCAAGAGGTTGTACATATAATAATACCCTAGGTATTATGTCCGTATGAAGGTGAAGCAAATGGGAACGTCATGCCCTCAATACGCCTGCCTCCTGGACCTGGACTCCCAGTTCTGGACGGTGGTTGTGTTTCTGGAATAGATGGTGCAGTCCAGATACGGACTGCCCCATCATGAGTTGCGGAGGCAAACATGAATTGGCTAGGTGCGCTGTGGTTCCATGCGACGCCAGTCAGATCGCCACCATCGTCGCCGGGAGTCAAGTTGGCGGCTTGAAGCGTATGAAGTAGTAACCCGCTTTCACGGTCCCAGATATGAATGTCTCCCTCTGAAAAGGCGTGATAAGTCCACATAAACGAACTAGTTGTTTGTAATGACAAACTCACTTTTCCCTGCGCATATGACGAGTTGATCTTTCGCTCCGCTAAAATTCAGGCATGAGGTTGAATGATTCACTAAGACTTGTGGCAGGAACGCACCCGAAGTAAGATGGACCTGCGAAGTGGACGGTGGCTGCCGGTATGTATGTGTGATCCAATGTTAACCTCGCTTCCTGCTCTTCCGAACCCTGGGCTCTGATCATAGCCATTCTCCACAGTTCAGGGGGTGCAGTGTCTTCGTAAGATACTAGAGCGTACAGGCCGTCGCCGCTAATGGTGATGTCGCGTACCCTTTCCAGTACTGGTACCTGATTTTCGACCGTATCATCATTAAGATCATAGACTTTGCAATAACGATGTGTCAGCGTCGGTTGATGGGCGCGGGCATACTGATTCATCGAAATGTCTCACCAACTATTCGTTTCTCTGCCCGCGATTTGCTTGGCTTCAAGCCGGATTGAGACTCTTGCAAGGTACCAACGAGCAGCATACTAAGCCAGGAAGACGACCATCAGATTGAACCCCTCTAAGAGAAGAAGTCAACTCACCGTTTCTCATCAGGAGTAAAAGCCACATCATGGATCTCCATCCTTTCGAAATGATGGGTGTGGATTATCGCACCCTCCAGGTCCTACATGCGATAGGCAGGTTACAAGATGTCGACAGCGAGGCGACAATTGCGTGTACACACCATAATATATACGTGCCCAAACTCAACACAAGCAAATGATTTCCCGCTGGGTGACCAAGTAAGAGCCTTGACATTATGTTCGCGACGGACCGTCCTGACGCACACTCCCGTCTGCCCAAACACGATCAGTTTCAAACGACTACATCCTTTGTTGTTGATGGACACCACTTACCTCCGCTATCCAAATCTTGACTCCCCGGAGCAGTTTCGTGAGCAAATAAGTCCCAGTCGGACTCCACGCGACCTGCCCGACGAATCCAGCCATACCATGTGCCAGGACCTTATGGAGCGTGAATGGATCTCCCACTTTCCAGACGATAGCAGTCCGATCCCAGCTACAGGTTGCCAGCCATTTTCCATCCGGCGAGAACTGCAGATGTCTCACGAGGCCTTGGTGCGCATCGAGGTATTGACTCGCGCGGAGCTGACGTAGCGCTGGAATGAGGAACGTAATACGAGGTGGACGGAGGGCCAGTCGTTCGCTGCCATCACCAGTGTTCGCATGGTGAGGTCTATGGCTACCGGTGGTCTCTGGCATGCTGACAGCTGTCATCTGGCGCTGAAGTGGTTGTTGTCCGGCGACGATTCCTGCAAGGCTCTGTTTATTACTGATCAAGGCCCGAGATTGGACGACCTGTCGAACCATCCGTTGAAATTTGGTCCGAGCTGGAGATGTTGTTGGTGTTGGGCTTGTTGGAGGACTCTCCAGCGTGATATGGTTCTCACTGTTTGGTGACTGGGTGCCAAGGATGGAGATAGGCATTTCTTCCTGGGTTGGGGACGATGCCATTTCTCGGCCCTGAAATATGGTAGGGGTGGAAGGAGTGGCGATGACGAGACCCCGGGAACGGTTGGAGGCTACACTGGACTCCGAGAAGGTCCTTCCGTGCCCGTTGAGACTTCGCGATGGGTTGACCGTTGGCAGAACACTTTCGCGGTCTCGAGTAACGATACTATCCCTATCGCCATCAGAGCTTCCAGCGACGCTGGAATCCGGTTTCCCAAAACCGACAGCGGTGGACGAGACTCTAGCCGCGACCTTCCCAGAAATCTCGTACACCTGCGTCTTTGCATGTACCAGTCGCCTCCCCCATCGCTCAAAAGCACCTTTTATCGTTCTCCCCAACCAAGATAGTCCCGTGCTCTTCAGCATCTGGGAGCGTGTCTCGTTGATGACGTCCCATAGCCATTTACTGCCTTTCGTCCTCGAAAAGACCCACCTCTCGAAGGCGAACCACAGGGCGACAGCTAACAAAGTCATAGACGTGAGACAAGTAAAGATAGTGGCCGTAATCTACAAATCGCGGTGAACAAGTGTCAGGGAGTAGAAAACCCGGCTTTCACTTGTTTTTACGCACTATGACGAGTGGACCCTGCTGTGACGCGTGTGTGAAACATACGAGACCAATTGAAAATGCCATAACGGCGGCGACCAGGAAGGCGAGCGGTGTGCGAGTCAGCCAGATCGACACCCACCCTAAGCAGGTAACAGGCCATGTCAGTACCCGATAGACATATTTCGGATATTATGACTTACATGGTACCGCGCTACGAGGCGAACGGCTTGAGATTGGGCCCCATCAACGATCTGACATGTCATATACAAAGCGAGGTCTTCAACTCACTACATCGCTGCCCTCCAGTGATATGCCAGTTGCGAGTTGATCGCTGAGGCAATGCTGAAAACAAGTGACGATATCCAGAGGCAGTTAACGAGACGACCCAAAGGAGTTCTATAAAAGAACTCGATCAGTCAATATCCGTGAAATGATCGGCGAGGACGTACTGGGTTTGATTGAATGTGTACTACATCCCAAAGGGTAACGTCCAAGTGAGACTCAAGCGTGTGCATACCATAGATTATCCTTACCTGCAGGGTGCTCGCAGTGACGCCTGAGAAAAATGTAGCCTATGCAATAACTCCAAGTGAGCAACTCCTATCAAAATGTTGAAGACTGAAACATACAACGGTCGAGAGGTTGTGAAGTCCGTTTTGGGTATGATTCTGAGCGGTACGAATCGTGGTGACACCTGATATTGCACCTTCAGTTGGCTCACAAAGGTTGGCATGAAGAATAGGGGACGCACCATCTTTCGCAAATGTCTTTAGAGCATCTCTGATGCTCTCAAGATGATCGTCCATTTCCCTCGTCAAATCATTGACGTATCGTTTAATTGAAGGGAACTGGAATTGTTCTATTAAGATTATAAACATGTCTCCAAATAAGTTTCAGAGCCTGAAAGACGAGATAGATTATTGCATACTTTCAAACTCCTGCAGACACGAGGCCCAGTACTTCAAATCTGCCTCGAAGCTCAAGACGCTGGCGTTCAAGCCTTCGTCCGTGAACCTGCGAGTATAAAAGGAAGACAATTAGCGTCAACTTCAACACCCTGACAGGATTATTCCGCATACTCTGGAATGTCATGCAAAAAATGGAGAAACGTAACAAGATCCTTGGCCAGCAGTTGAAATTGCTCAGGGAAGTGCTCCAAATCTGACGTCAAGTCTTGCACATTCGGCCGGAAGGTCTGTGTAGGTTGATGCCTCGCAGTCCTCCTGTTTTTAGATTTCTTCCGTGATGAAAGTGGTTGTATCGGCTCTGCCGGCATTTTCTTAACCTAAAACACGCCAGCTTCAATATTCCAACTCGGCTTCGAAATGGGAGGAAAACAAAAAACCTTCTCTGGGAAGATTTCGGACGCGTTCTCGCGAAACAAGTGAAGGATCTGCTGTAGCCGGGTCCTGAGGTTATACGCGCTGTTGATGAGACCAACGGAGGAACCGAGGGGACGGACGGCGTTGCCGAAGTTCAAGAGCTCTGCATCGACCTGTCGAATGCGCCTGAAGCGATCCGGAGAGTGTCAGTAGACATGATGCCGGTGTTATATTGGGAGTATTCGTACTTGTGGAAATGATTGAACATTTCTGCCCCTTCATTCTGGAGCCTGTCATCGACAGCAACTGGAAAGGTGGCATGATTGGCAGAGCTTCCATCTCAGCCCTTCAATTCAGAACGCTGCTTACTCGGATGATTCTTGATCCTCTCCTGAACAACATGGGGCGCTGCGCAGATGCTTAGTCAGCATAAACAACCGGAGAGTAGAGTGGAGGCTTACCTGGCAATTCTGGAACCGTCGGCGCTTCCTCTCCAAGATCCTCCTCATCCTTCAGTGCCTGTAGCTCGTCCAGCAATGCTATGAGCGTCTTCTTGCGCTTGGTAGATCGGCGACCTATATTAGAATTAGACTCGATTATGATCTGAGACGACATGATATGGTAGCGAAAGGGAGCGTACGCTTCGTATTGCCTCCAAACTCATCTGAAATAGGCTCGGAATAGAGTATGTTGTCTGCAGAAGCGAAGATGGGCTGAGGCGCCGGAACGGCGTTTCCTGTGTGAACATGAGGATACGGGTGAGTGAGCGATATATTATTGGCTCATGTTAAAGCACGTACGGGGCTGTGATGTGCGCTCCATGGCAATTGGTTCATGTATTATCGTAAGCTGGCTAATGTGGATGCGCAGCTCTGATCGTGAAAGGGTGGTTCGTTCTAGAAGGGATCGCAGAATGTTAGGATGACAGGGACGGGTGAGCTTGTGAAGATCAGAGGGACCAACTGGGCTCGTGAATATGATCTCAATCTAGTGCTCTGTAGTAGTCGTATAAGATAGATGTGGGTATGGATTGCCAAGAAGACGGCCGGCCGGTCAGAAGTTGCAAGCGCCCAGCCAGTCCAAACTGCAATGAGGCCCGGCACCGGGCGCCGAGGTACCCAATGTTCAATTGACGATCAAGTCTGTGCCACCACCGCCAACAACGAACACTGACGAGTCCTTCTACTGGACTAATTAGAGCGGGAACAGATGTCTCAGGTCATCAACACTCGCCTTGGTCGCATGAAGGATGCCCTCAGTGAGAACACTCCAGATGCGCTCCAACTGAAGGGCCTGTGGCAAGACCTTCTCGTATGCATCGACGCGCCCACTGATGACGGCGTCGACCAATGGATAAAACTCTCCTCAAGTGGCATCGTAACAAGTGCCATTAATTTACTTATGACCGCGATTGATCGCGATTCGACGGTGAGTACTGTACCAATTGACTGTATCCGAAGCTGACATCTATATCTTTATTCCAGTAGTTATCTGGTGTTTACGCTGCCGAACTAGCCAATCGATGTTCTGCGTGCGCATTGCAGGCCTTGCCATACCTTGATGCGGCCCGTAGCAACTTCGCACAGACATTCCTCGAGAACTATTCCGATACGGGCCTCGTCGCTATCCAATTGTGGTGGAAAAAGTTCCGGTATCTAGTTCTGGTATATATTCAAGAAAATGACTTGGAAAACACCTTGCGCAGCTTCGTTAACTTGTTCGGGCTCTGCTCTCGCGGTGATATCCTCTCAATGTAAGCTTGTATCAACTTTGTCATTATAGAGCTGTTTACTTATGCTGTGTACTCTACAATTAGAAACACAGCCGTGACGGCTTCAGTAGACCTCTACAACTTCCTTTTGTTCGTCGCTGTATTTCTCGATCCCCGCAATCAGCTTAAATCCGTCATCAACTTTGCGATGAGCGCAGCCACAACATCATGCGTACCTAGACACATGAGTCGCCTACTCAGCTTGTCCACAGCTCGGGAGCTGCTGAAATCTCAGCCCGATGCACTGCACTTGAGATTCAAAGAGCTTCTAGAAATCGCAGATAGTTTTGAGATATTTCTTACTCTGTAAGTCATCCGTGCCAACGCAGGGTTTCATATTAAGTACTTATTCCCCTCACAGGATTCAGGTTATGTCATGGCTCATTCAAGACAGCCATCTGGCCAATTTCTTGAAGCGGGGTACCTTGGCGGTTCCCATAATATCACGGTACTGGAACTTCGTTGCTAGGATCCCTCGCGAGAGCCCTCGCGGTCCGGTTACAGGCGCAACTACTTACGACACTTTGATGTTAATAAGGTATCATAGTTCATTGATCCCTTCACAAAACATCCGCATGCTGAGATGCGTCGCCACAGCAGGCTTTCAGACGGAATTACATTGAAAGGCGTCCGGAAGGGTGAGCATATGCGGCGCATCTTCTCTCTGAGGGTGATTTGTTATGCCTAGTAGAAAAGGTCATGGTCATCCCAATGCATACACGTACGCCGTCTAGTCCCACCGCCTAAATATTGGGGTATATCACAAGATGATCGTTTACTTCAATTACTCTTTAAGCTCCTGAAGATCCCGTTAAAATATGGGAAGCTATCGGAAAGTTGCTACTATTGAATGTCGATGCTCTTGGGCCACCCCTGCGTCGCGACTTCCTGCATATAGTCGACTACCTCCGGACCATCGGAACACCACAAAGTCGATACCTTCTAGGCTGGTGGCGCCATTTGGGGGCGTTAGCCGGACTTTCAGAGGAAATATTGCGTGACGAGGTTGCCAGAGAGCGAAATGCGGCAAGGCGCGGACTCGTGGGGTGCAGTTGGCTCAAGTGTGCCTTGTACGAACAAGAGACCACGGAAGAGATGTTCTTTTGTGTAGGATGCAGCAAAGCCATGTATTATAGTCAAAGCTGTCAGGACCGGTGAGCTAATACCCAGACCGCGGGGCCCAGTTAAACTAGACATCTGTTATCCGTTAGGGATTGGAAGGAGGATGATCATCGCACGAAATGTAAGCGATGAGAAACGCCTGCGTCTGTGTAGTTCAAAATTTGGGATTGTATACAAGCGTAACGTATCTAGCGTGCGTGTACCAACTTGGCTAATCTGCGGTTACAACATGCGGTTACAGCACTGAGCCCACATGTAGTGATGGCAATTGGTTTATGTATTATCATAAGCTGGCTAATGTGAATGTGCAGCTATGAGGTATACGGTTGTGATTCATCCCAGAACGGATCAAAAAATGTTAGGATTGCAGGGACAGAAGATCAACTTAGTTTGCTGGATTTAGTGCTTGGCAGAAGACAAACAAGACATGTAGATATGCAACACGGTTGGTCAGAAGTTGTAAGCGCCCATCCAGTCCGAACTACAATGTTCGCGACCAACCATCAAGTAACATAACGGCGCCAGCAGATACCGACGACTCTGGGCAACTGCACTGCTCAGAACGAACATATGTCTCAGATCATCAACACTCGTCTCGGTCGCGTGAAGGATGCCCTCAAAAAGAACACTCCAGATGTGTTCCAGCTGAGTGGCCTGTGGCAAGACCTTCTCGTATGCATCGATGGGCCCACTGATGACGTCGTTGATCAATGGATGAGGCTCTCCTCAAGTGACCTTGTGACAAGTGTCCCTGATTTACTTATGACTGCGATTGATGGCGACGCGACGGTCAGCACAATACTTATCAACCGCGTTGAAAACTAACTTGCTAACCATCTACGTCCTTATTTTATTACAGGGGGTATCCGGTGTTTATGCTGTCGAACTCGCCAATCGTTGTGCCATGTACGCATGGGATGCCTTGCCCTACCTTATGCGCCCTGTCACAGCTCCGTGCAGATATTTCTCAAGAACTATTCCCAGAAGGGGCTTGTCGCCATTCCAACATGGTGGAATAAGTTCCGGTATCTAATTCCGCAATACATTCAAGACAGTGCCTTAGACAACAACCTCCACTGCTTTGTGGATCTATTCGGGTTCTGCGGCCGTACTGATGTCCGAGCTGCGTAAGCCTGCATCAATTGTGCCACTATAAGAGTCGTTTATGTATATACTTTGTACCCCCAAACCAGAGACGCGGCCGTGACGGCTTCAGTGGATCTTCACGACTTCCTTCTATTCGCCAGTATATTCCTTGAACTCCACGACAGCCTCAAGGCCACCCTCCACTTTACAATCAATGCTGCTACCACATCGGGCACGCCCAGGCCAATGAGTCGTCTACTCAACTTGCCCACAATCCGAGAGCATTTGAAGTCTCGACCTGATGCGCTATACTTAAGATTCAAAGAATTTTTAGACATTACAGATACCTATGGGATGTTCATCGCTATGTAGGCCATCCTATGGCTGTCATATCGAAAATTTGACGCTCAATTCTCCTCGCAGGGTTCAGGGCATTTTATGGCTTATTCAGGACCCTTATCTTGCCGGTTCCTTGAAGAGAGGTGCATTGGCGGTCGACGTTATATCACGATATTGGATCACCATCCCCACAAGCCCCCGCGAACCACTTAAAGACCGAATAACTTACGATACTCTGGTGCTAATAAGGTACAGGAGTTTGTGATTGGCATCCGCATTCTACAAGCTGACGTGCATAACTTCAGCAAGCTCTCAGACGGTGTTGCATTGAAAGGCATCCCAGAAGCGCGAGCCTACGTAGCGATTCTTCTTTCCGAGGGTGACTTATTGAGTCTAATAGAAAAAGTTATAGTCATTTCAACGCATTCTTGTACGTCACCTAGTCATACTTCCAGGATGTGGTGTACCACAAAGCGACTATTGACTTATATTACCCCTTAAGCGTATAATGACCCCATTGAGCTATGGGAGGCCATCCAAAAGTTGTTGCGAGTGGATATCAATGCACTTAGGTCACCTCTACACCGCGACTTTCTGCGCATAGTTGACCACCTCCAGGTCGTCGCGACACCACAAAATCAATATCTTCTAAATTGGTGGCGAAATTTAGGAACGTCAGCCGGACTGTCGGAGAAAACATTGCGAGACGAGGTGGCCCGAGAGCGAAATGCGGCAAGGCGGGGGCTTGTGGGGTGTAGTTGGTTCAAATGTGCCTTGTACGAACAGGAGACCACGGAAGAGATGTTCCTTTGCGCAGGATGCAGCAAAGCCATATATTGTGGTCAGGGCTGTCAGGACCGGTGAGGGCTAAAACTCGGACTGTGGAGGTGCAGTCAAAATTGACCCTTATGCCCGCAACGTCATCTGTTATCCGTTAGGGATTGGAAGGAAGGTGATCATAGCACGAAGTGTAAACGATGAGGTCCGGAAGACAGCTCATTGTTCACGGTCGCGTAATTGGAACCTGGGCACTGCGCAGCAATGAGTTATCAATCAACATCAGGATTTAGAACCCGGAAGAGATCTTGAATGCAAAGCCATGCTGAACACGTTGCGGCGAGCAGGCAAAGTTAGGATGTATGACATGGCATTTCTAGACACAGTAACATCGGTCATATCAACCTCGTTGCGGACGCGCTTACGACGACCGCTACCCGGTAATGGCGATTACTCTACGCAATTTTTAACTCCCCAAGTTGGGCCTGTGAGCAGTCAACATGTCAAGTGCTAGTCATCTCGCTGCAACAAGCTACGCGACCCATCTATGCGAACGGTCTTAGAGGGCTCGGTGTCGTCACGTCACGGCGCGTCAGTGTTGTTGTGTATGACCTCGAGTGTTCTGTCCAACAACAATCCTATTCGAGAACATAAAAATAAAACCCATTACGTCCGGTGTAATGTACAAGAGATGGATAGAACATTGTGACGACACGTGGGATACATAGATCAATGAAGTGGGGTACGACCACGAAAAACGAATAGAAATCAAGTACTGCGACGAGAGGAATGGAACGAAAAGGGAAGAAGAAGAAGAAGAAGAAGAGGAAGAAAATTGAAGGAGAAAAAAGGTGTCCAACCCAACGAATCCCTGGCTCACCAATAGACTGTCCTGAGTAAGCAGATTACGCGTCGTCGTCCATCAGCGCCTTGATCCCATCCATCGTGGATTCCTCAATACCCGGCCAATCGGTCTCAATTCCTAGCCAAACGCCCCCGTCGTCAGATAAGTCGTCTTCTTCGGCCTCATCACCCTCGGCGAGCAAGTCCTGATACAATTGTTCAATGCCGCACTCCATGCCAACCGGTGACGAGGGGTCGTACTCCTCGAGCTCGGCCATTTGCATCGGCAAGAGCTCAGTGCTTTGAGCCATCGGTGAAAGTGGAAGGAATTCGGGGAAACCGAACGTTCCAGCCGGATCGGAACCAGTGGCGGACGCGTATGGCATCGATATCTCCACCGTACCATCGTCGGGATGAGCCGGTACGGGAAGATTGAATGGGTTGATGCCCATACTACCACTCACAGCGTCCACAGGAGTGAACGTGACGCTGGGTTCGAAGAAGTCGAAGGCGCTGTCGAAGTTAGGAGGCGAGGACGGTGGCGAGCCGATAGATGAAGCTGGGTAGTCTTCCACCTCGATCGTCATGAATTCTGGCCACGGGGGCGACAGACGAAGTAGTGGTGGTGAGGCGGACATGACAGTAAAAGGCAAGAACAGCCGAAGCCGAAGCCGACGCCGAAGGATGGTGGAAGGGACGCTCGAGAATAAAGGTTGCAGGTGAGGAACTATAAATACCGCCACCAAAACCAACAACCAAAATGTGCTGCCAGAGTACGCGACGTCCCGGCCTCTTGAAGGATGAAAGGAGACCAAACCCTCCAGGGATCCTTTTTGAACCTAGAGCCTTGACGGGATCAACTATCCCTGGAGAAAGGAATGCGGATGTAGCAGGTCCTTGCCGCCCAAACTCACCCGAAGCTTGAAGTGAACTGTATTTGGGTCGATTGACCGCCTATAGTTGTGTCGGAAAAACAGACTGTCAGTCCTATGCAAAGGCAGAAGAAAACAACCTGCTCAAAGGCGCAAGACAACCTAAGAGAGGCAGCCACATATGATCATGAAATAAGATCAGAGAAGCTCATCGCATTCCACGGCAATTGCTTTGTTTCTCAACTCGAAACTTGTGCAGGGTCACCGTAAGTGTGTAGATATGGTATATCCTCGTCATAGTACGACTGGGCGCAGTCGACGACTCTTATATGCAAGAAGTGAGAGGCGTGCTCGAGTGCATTGAGTGTCGTCCGTGATTCGTCTGGCATCCTGGCTTGAAGGGGCATTTGTTGGTATATAAAAGTGTATGATAATATCATAACAAGCCACGGCAAAGACCTGATCATCTTGAGTAAAAGTGACTGATGTCATCTGGGCGTGCTTGCCATAGAGATGGCAGCTGCAAAGGGAAGGGTGTTGGCTCAAACTGCAATTTCAGGGGCGCATACCGCTTACAATCGCCTTAGCTGAATTAACAATTGAAGGTCACTCAAAGTAACGATGGCTTGAATTGGACCATCCTGTTGGAGATCGAGAGAGTCAAGTGCAATACATGATAGGAGCGTCAATGACAATAGCGTAACAGACAGGTGCACAAGTGCAAAAAAGGGAATGCGACCAAAGGAGAAAACGGGCGAATCAGATGTCAAAAGAGGATGAATCATGCCACTAATGATACAACGCCGCCAGCATCCTTAATCTTTTGCCTACGGGGAGTCAAAGGGAGGCCCCGTTATTATGCCATCAAAATAACGCGACATGCGGCGAAAAGAATACGATGATTGTGGACTTACTCTGCCTTCTCTGACACGAACCGCGCTTTCACGATGAAGGGGTGGGTGAGCGTGCCCTTGCCCAACACCTTCCCGAAACCGTGCCGTAGGGTGTCTATCACTGGCACGACGTTGCTGTCGGGCTTGTGCTTCGCCATCTCCTCCTTAGGAACGAGCGTCCATAGCTTCTCGACGTTGATCACTGGTCGCCATATCTGATTCCGTAGGAGATGGAAGTGCCGCATACCGACCTTACCGAAGTAACTGTAAACGACAGTACATGACATCAGAATTCTAGGATAAGACTGAATTGACAGGTGGAGCTTACCCAGGATGGTACTAGAGACATTCCAAACAATCATAGTGGGAGGGGTGAGATTAAGAAATTTCAGACGTGACCGGGGCGAGCATAATTCACCTTATCGAAGTTGATTCTAAGGACATAACACATCAGCACGTTCTTCGATGCCTATATTATAAATCTTACCTGTGGTGATGCGCTCCACCGGCGAGACCACGTCCTCCTGGATGTTTACGATGCTTCCCGACACGTCCGTAACCGGCCGAGACGGCGCCACGGTGCTTGCGGGTCTTCTTTAGTCGGGTGGGCATACTAGAGTAACACGGTTTTTAGTCTGTTGCGCAACAGTAGCCTAGACAGATATGCGTACTTGATGAGTGAGAATGGCGATGGGGAACTAACTGGGCGCGCACTTTCAATTCTGTTGATCGACTATGCGGGGACCTCAATCCGAACATCGAGCGTCTTACCGCTACTTCTTGGTCAGCCGAACTGATTTTCGACTGGACTATTACCTTCATACCACCACAGGACATAACGCTTTCTGCCCTGCTTAAAACGTCATCTGTTGCCTTTAGTTATCCGTTGGCTCGGACAACTTGATTGGCTTATTCTACCTGTGAGTCTTTTAAGCTTCCCCTGCCCAAATTGGTGTTAGTGCAAGTCCAAGCACTTAAGATGATTATACATTTATCTGTCAATCCCCTGACTGGCTCTCAAAGAGCCAGTATGTTGACAAACTTTCACCTGGCATATGAAATTGACTTGAAAGCATCGAATACTATATGATCATTTGCTGACCAGCTCGTATGTTACAATAGTCATAATGAACGCTCCCAATCGCTTCGAGCTCTTCGTGTTGAACGATGGAGAGAAGGCGTACGTCTTCGGGACTACTTAGTGGATGACGACGCCGGAACTCATTACTCCTGCGAACCATATTGCTCCCATCGGTCCATACTATCGATGAGACAGGCTCGAGGTCATCGAAGACACGAAGATCCCTAACGCCGCGACCATCAAAGTCGTAAAACAAGACCACACGATGGCCAACATGATCCGCGCGTAAGCGGATTGAATCTGTCAAATTGAAATAAAGGCATTGAATATAAATATCGCGAATAGTCAGCTCCTCGCGAATCCCAATGTTGTCTTCGCCGGCTATAAGGTCCCGCATCCAAATGAACCTTATTTCGTCCTAAAGGTCCAGACCGACGGCAAGATCACTCCAACGCGCGCGTTCCAAATCGCATGCGAACTACTTCTAACTACCGTTACCAGGCTTCAAAATGAGTTCAAGAGGGAATTCGATCTCAAGTCTATGGATGAAGACGATGTAGGTCAAGGGGCGAGAGCCGGTGGAATGGCTGGCGCGTATGGAGACGCGTATGGATCAACAGATACGGGTAGGACGGGTCGCCCGCGTGCACACGATTACGCCGACTTTGGGATGTAGCGACACGTCGCTTGCAATTGAGCGGATGATTCATGTAGTTATTGTTTTAGAACGATCGCTTGTATTTTTACTACCAGCTCTAGAACGCGTTCTTTTGCCACGCAGGTCGCCTAAACGCCAAACGGTTTGAATGGGTGGTTGCTCCATTACTTCCGAAACGCTTGGCTTCGCATTGCTTTGCGGTCGCTATCTGTGCGGCCATCGTACTGCCATCGCCTCCGCATTACTGTGCCACATGATGGCCTACTTTAGACGACTGAGCAATGACTCTATCTTCACCGCTATCAACTTCCCCTCCAACCTTCACTTTCGGTTCTTGTCAGCAAGTCCAGCACCAAATAGGTGAGCTAGCGAGGCATTTCCGCGTCATTATCCTCCATTCATGGATTAATCCTTTATACTGGTTCTCCCCTGGCAGCCCATCTTCGGGCTAAGGATCATCTTGTCCATACAGTCCTTGTCATTCCAATAGGCAGTACTTCGGTTCGGTTCCAAGCTTTTCCCGAGCCCTCGTCCCGGCGAAATACTCGGTAGCAGTAGGAAGGCGTCCACCTATTCAAAGCATATCGTTCCATCGCCTACCTCTCCTTGTCTTCTGTGGCCCACATCACCATCTAGACATTGCTGGTTGATCGTTCTGACCTCTCTTGTCTGACGTTGACGAGCCACAGTCAATGGCGTCCATCCTCCAGTCCGTTCGCTCTGCGGTCGCCGGTCCTAGTCGGAATTACAACTGGCTGCCCCAGTCCCCGGCCCGGCCATCCTTATCGTCATCTCAAGGCCACTGGCCTTCCGATGAATACGACTTGGAGGCGAGTTCGTCGTTATCAACAAGGTCCAGCGAGCCTTTAGAGGAAGAGTCAGGCGGTTTCCTAGGGACGCGACCTGTGCTGCGCGCACTGCTGAAGCTCGCTGCATTATTCATCGTCGGATCCATCCTGATGGGTGGGACATTATACCTGGCATTGCCGCCGCTGGACGAGTACGTAATCCCGACGCGTCGCCGCGATCACCCATTGATAGGCGAAACGCGCGAGTGCTTACTTGCCTTCAACTTCCGCGAACCAGAACTGATCGACCAAATGCTAAAATACCCACGAACTTTGAAGAGTTGAAGGCACTCAACGCGCTTATGAAGAAGCTCAAGACCGTGTACCCGATGCGGACAGTATTATGCTTCATAGTATCTTTCCTTTAGTACGCTATACCCCCTTTACTCTTCCTTTCGCATCGAAGGCTGATGGCATTTTCTCCCTATAGCGTACAAGCATTTTCGCTTCCTGGATCTATGTACCTCGCGATACTGGGAGGTGCAGTCTGGGGCGTGCCGGTCGCATTACCATTGGCCAGCTTCGTGAGTTCACTTAAAAACAATCACATTCCTTTTCGCTAATTAGCCCTGCTGCCGGTATCCAATAGTGTACTGCAACAGGCGCATCTCTATGTTACCTCATCTCCGCATGCTTTGGGCCGGCTCTATTCGCGCTGCCGAGACTTCGAGTGCAAATCGAGTCCGTGGCAGACAAAGTTGGCGAACCGCATCATCGGGATAACATGATTCCATACCTCATGATCCTTCGGTTGGGTTTTTCCACGTTTCATCGTAAACACCGAGAGCTGACAGGAATGATCCATAGCATGGTCCCCGTTCCGCCGAATTGGACAGTAAACCTCGCCTGCCCACATCTCGGAGTGGACATCGTGACATTCTGGATCGCCGCCTTCCTCGGTATCTTAGGTCTCAGTGCCATTCACGCTACTATTGGCAGTGGGTTACACTCGTTTTGATACTACCATTGCACCATAACTGACAAGCTCTCTCCTTGTTACTAGGCGGCTTAGATCAGATGACCTCCTCAGACGACTTCCATCTGTTATCTTGGCAAAATGCCTTCGCCTTCGCCACAGTACTGTTTGGCGCCATACTCCCAATCATCCTTAAACGGCGCTGGAGGGAAGAGTTGAACGAGATCGAGGGCGTATTGTCATCTCAGGAACACGAGATGTCCGAGTCCACCCCTCAGACGCAAGAGCTTTCCACGCTCTCCACCGTCATCTTTGAAGCCACCGACTTCGATGCAATCCCACCAGATACGCCGATCGGGTCGCTTGGATTGATGAACGTCGGTCGAACGCCAGCAACCGCCGAGTTTTGGCCCGATCGAAGGATCTCTTTGCTGCTTCAACCCGTGGATCGGGGTCATGATCGGCGGTGGGCAAGCTTTGACCATATGAACATGGCATCCGCTGAGAGTTTTCGACGGTGAAATTGAAAAAAAGAAAATTGGCGGTAATAATTGGCTATACCCTCTCTGCTCGACTTTTTAACGTTTAAATTTTGTTCTCTTAACACTTGATCCGCGCACACCGTCCTTGTATATATAATTGAATTCTCGGATATTGATTTCATGGTTTCTGGAGAGCGAGCGCAGTGAATCCGTGCATACCTGGCATTTATACCACGTGGTCGTTGCGAACAATCCGATGGCGACATTCAAGGGAGTCATGGCAATTATATAGGTCCTCTCCGCTTCTTCGTTTTCTGGTACCAAAAGTCTAGCAAGCCGTGACCCGTGACTGGTTTCTGGATCATTTTCAGCCGATCAATTCTCGATCGCTTACAGTTTACATCCGTTAAATATGCCGCCGATTCTAAAACCACCATTTCACATCCGAGAAGCCAAGGAGGATGATATTGTGAGCCCAGACGACAACACCAACTTCGACTGCCCAATCATTGACTTTGATATTGGGTATGGCAGCCCATCATTTTGCAATTGATCAAGGACTTGGTCAGTGGAGAGACACTCTCAGAGGACCTCTCCTTGACACACCGGTTACTTGGATGTTAGGCCACCTATGAGAAGGAGCCAGAGTCTGCAAAGGCAACGCCCAAACTGGTTCGTCCTCCTCTCGTCGCCACAGTTACTAAACTTACTCCTCACTTCTAAGCTGAAAGTCAACATCTTCGAAAAGAGGCACGCGTCTGCTCTCTTGGCTTTCACTGGCACAACAAGTAACCCCGGGGAGGCGGTCGGACTCGCGTTATACTTCTTCAACTTCTCGACCTGGACGGGGCGACCAGGGTTGTATGTAAGTCACCAAGCCAATCTTTACGATAGTTGGGGGAAGCGGCTGACCGGGTATGCGATAGCTCGAAGACCTCTTTGTTTCTGAACAGTACAGGAAATTTGGCATTGGGAAGGCGTTCTTTGGGGCGTTGGCCAAGATCGCACAGGAGAACAACTGCGCCAGGTGGGCGTAAATATCAATATAAGAAGGCAGCTAGTCCCTTCAGCGAAGTTGAAAGCGGGCGCTCCCTTAGGATGGACTGGGCCGTCCTCAAGTGGAACACTCCAAGCATAGAATTCTATGAGAAGGTTTTAGGTGCGCACTAGTGCTCATAAGCTCCGCGGTTATTCGCCCCCATCTCACAGGGCGATTTCACGTAGGCGCGAAAGGAATGGATGAGTGGGAAGGCATGCGGCTTGAGGAAGCTGGCATCGAGGCGCTCAAGAAGTTCTCACTGAGAGATTAATATGTTGTTTACTACGCCCCAGAGATGTTCATATGTCATCAACCCATCGGCCCAGTTCAAGGCTGACCGCGCAAGGCGGATGCTAATTCCGAGGATGCTGAGTGTGAGACAGTGCGACCTGCGCATCCCAGAGCGGTGATACGGAATTTTGAAGAAGCAAGAAGTCTATAAAACAAAGACACAAATAATGACATGCAGGAGAAAACAGCAAGGATTCTTGGGTTTCATAGTGATGGCATCATGACAATTCTGGCGAATTAAAAGGAACGAAAAACATAAAGGAGGGCCGTGTACCTAAGTGATAATACGAATACGGAGGAGAACGCAAAAAGCACATGTCATAAACGCGGGAGAAGAGAATGGCGTAGAAAGTGAGGGTCCAGATGATGTGCATCCGTAAGATAGATGGCCCGGATATGAAGGAGAGCAAATCCGTCTGGCTGGTACAATTAGGGTATGGATTCATGAGGGAAAGACGAGTGGATGTTGAGAGCTGAGGGGGGATAAGGACAATGTGGGAGGAAGTGGAGTCCGATCCGGCCGGAGGGTGTTCATGGATTACAGATAGCAACTGAAGCTTTGGAACCGCGATGAATGGCATGAAGTAAAGAGGTAGCAGCAACGGAGTAGAAGAAACGCCGAAAATTGTGTTGTTTTCGCGAGAGTAGTGTGTTATGCGAATCCGATCTGTTGGAGGTTTGTTTTGAGAATATGTTCGTTCACCGTCCGGATTACGACTACGTAGAAGGAGCGGTCCGTCAGTACGGCACTAGGGTTTTAATGACAAAGAGATCTACCTTTGATCTGCTTTGTATCCGTCGCACATGTCAGGTGTGTTATTAGGCCCTTGTGGACGTGATTCATGCTGATGAATCGTTTCTTGAAGTAGTCGCATGCCGCGGTGTAGTCGTTATCCGCACCCTTAAAGTCTGAGAAATAGGTCCGGATGTGCGAGACGGGGATCTTCTGCTTGAGGATATCGATCTTGTTGAGGAAGAGGATTATAGATGATTTAAGGAACCACCGCGAGTTAACCACGGCTTCGAATAAGGTTAGAGCTTCGGCCATTCGGTTCTACGATCGCAGAAGTCGATATTAGTAAGGGTTGTGGAGTGGGTTGGGGCGATGGAACGTACGACAGTGTCATCCTCATATAGCACTTGATCATACTCGCTCAAGCTGACGATGAATATTAGAGCCGTCACGTTCTCGAAACAGTGTATCCATTTCCGACGTTCCGACCGCTGTCCACCAACATCGAGGACTATGTAGTCCATCCCTTCCACGTTGAATGTGGTTTCAAGAATGCCGGTGGTCTTTATTCGACTCCTCAAGATATCCTAGTAGAAGGGTGAGAATCCATGTCAGCTCTGGAAAGATAAGAGCGAGTATAACAGCATTCTAATTAAAACAAACCTGGTTTGTGGGTATGTAGCCAGGAGTTGCGTACCGTTGAACGTTGTCGAAGAAGCTATGGGCATATCACCTCGTTGAGTTTCGTAAGGTGCAGATGCATGACGGAACTCACTATATTGCTGAATCATTCAATTGAAATTCTTTACTCCTCTTCACAGCGCTTACAACCGCAGGATCTTTCCAAAGCCGTATCAGTGCTTCGGCTATTACCCTTGGCATCGACTCCATATCCAACGAGGTCTGCTTTACATCGTTCATAACCGCGACCGCAAGACTATTCCCAGGTTGGATTTCCAAGCCAAGTTGAGGGAGGGCCGAGAGGACAGCGAGCATGCACTGCACGCAGTTGCTTAGGATGATCTCCTTGTACGCGGCCCGCTCCTGATCGGTGAATTCGCCGTCGTATATGAGTTTCATCTGCTTCAGGACTGTCGACTGAGATTCGTCCCATAATGAATCGATCAAGGAGACGACAAGAAGTTATGAGCTGTCAGCCCAATGAACCGAAGAGACACTTCCTTCTCAGCGCTGCGGGCAACCAACGCACCTTTCCCGATTCGCCAGCTCCGAGCAGCAATATCCGCACTTGATTGGCCATGTCATTCTTTTGTTTCTTCAGCAGGTTCTCGATCTCCTTGCTGCCTGTACAACATGTATCAGCTTTCACTCTTGGCCCCCCTGCGAGATAATGCCGCCCAGATTGAAATGGATATTTACGGGTTATGGCCTCCTGATCAACCTCCACGGACTGTGCACACCCCATGGCCGTTTGAAATCGTGCAGTAAAACAACGAAGAGGAGACTAGTGATACAGACTTGCTAGAGCGTGATAGAGAGCGCTATACAAGGGACAAGCGAATGAGAGATAAAGGACCGGCGGCGGTAGGGGTAGGACCGGCGACGCGGCAATGACAGATACGTGCAGTGTAAGAGACAAGAGAAGCCTCACATAGTTTAAGCCTTACTTCCAGGGTGGCAGAGTGTGAGTACCCGTTGCTCTCGGTTGGCACTTCGGTCAGATACCATATTTATTGATCAACGCAACGGAGACCAATTGAACTGCAGCTTCCCATTCAATTGTCCAGGCGTATGGCTCTGGTTGCGTAAGGATCTCGCGGGGGCTATTGTCTGAAACGCGTCTAGACTGTGAGCCCTGGTGGTCTCCGACAGCATCAAGTGAGAGTGAGCAGTTTAACAGCGCGTCGTCTTTCGAGCCATCTGCTGTGGGGGACTTGGATTATGGACCTTGATGTTACTGGTACCGGAACGGAATGATAATCGTGGATATGTGGCATCAGGATCGAAGACAAGCGCAAGGGTCACCTGAACCCTGATGGGTTTGATGCTGGGTCAGCAAGCGACCTGAGTTCACAAATATGAGCTCAAGAGCTCAGCACATTGATCCTCGACAGCTAATACAGCTTTTGATGTTCAGTGCTGAAACCAACCTGCCCCGCGATCTTCTGAGAATAAACCGATTGTGGCACTATTGAATTGCAGAACTACAAAGGGATGTGATATCCTGACCCCAGGCCCTGCCCACGTCCTCCCTCTTCACATCTTCCGACCATCTACCGGGGCATGGGTAGACCCGACGCAGGCGCCCCAATTTCAGTCACGTCCGTCAGTGGGCACAGAGTTCCTTTGTAATCGGGCAAGAAAGACGCCCCACTAAACGGATCCTTCACTGACGGCGAACCTTTGTAGATCGGAGTGAAGCTCGCGGCGCAAATGTCGAACTCGGTGAACTCGTCATACGAAATCTCCACAGTGTCCCGGGCGTTCTGCCCGGCAGCGATGACTTGCTTAGCCTGTGTATGGAATCAAAGGAAAGTCAAATGGTGATTAGCACGCGTAAGGGTCGCGGAAGGCACGAAAAAAGGAAAAAGGGAAAAGGGCCGTAACGCACCTGGGCAACAACCCTAGCATCCGGTCGGAGATCCACCAACTTCTGTGCGAACTTAGCGGCCGCCACAGGGTTCTTGCCCTTCGTGAATAAGCTGATCGCACTCCTCAGAGCTAGGACCATGTGCGGTGGCTGCATCTTGCAGTGCGCAAAGTACGCGGCGAGCTCTAGATTCCTCCGCACGTTTGCCGGATCCTCCGCGACAACCTTTCGACGCTCGAGCTCCAGAGTAACGCCTAAAAGATACTCACGGCAAGAGACGATAATATCTTGTAGCTGAACATCCGCCGAAGACGCAAGGTGCCGTAATGTCAGTGGCAAAAGAGAAGAGGGAAATAAGCCACGCTTACTTCCTGAGCTTCCTCTTGCGTCGTCACGGTCACGAGCATGAGAGATAATAAGACGGCCTTGAAGTTGATCGCCGCGGTGTCGAGCTTATTCGCCAGCAGGAGTCTGTACGCGTCGGCCAATGCCCCAGACGTGATGCTTGCCAGTGTCTGCCGGATCACAGGCAACCTCACTTCCGGGTTCCTCCGTACATGGAGTTGCAGTGGCGGTAACGAAGCCATCGGGGAGAAATATAGATGGGCCGAGCGGTAGGTGGCCATGAAGAGCGGTTTGAGCGGAGCGAAGTTGACGGCACCAATTTGGCGATTGAGCAGCTATCCACACCGAGGTGATGAGTATACCAGACGCCGGGTCATCAGACGATACATACCTGCATTGCAGTATCGAATGACCCAGCTGCAGCATGATCGGCCGCAAAGGGGGAGTTCCTCGCCCACAACTCAGGCTCGGGGATACCAGGGGCCGCTCCAGCCGCATCTCCCTCGTCTTCTGGCACGACGTCTTCAGCCGCATTCAGATTCGCCTCTGGAGCCTCTTCCGTCTCCTCATCCAGGCCCCATCCTTCTCCTTCCCCGTCATCAGCATCCACACCATTGACAGCAGTAGGCTCTTCATCTCTGCCCCAAGAGTCAAGGGTGTTCGCTCCATCCGTAGCTACGTCACCGTTGATGTAGTCGGCGACATGCCCGTTGGCGAGCGCCTTGTCGAAGAAGTTTTCTTCCGCCGCTAATGACGGCCACAGGTAGCTAGATGTCGATGTGATGACGGGCGGAGGGCCCAATGGCGCTGAACCTCCAAGGCCTGAGACGTCTTCGATGTCTGATTCTTTGATTCCAGCAGCGGCCGCAATGTCTCGGGCTATGTCGGCCATACCGTTGGTCTTGGCGGTTAAGTATGCCAGGGGGTCTGAGCAAACATCGAAGTCATTTAGCTCCTACTGCACACTGAATTTTCATGACACTGAACTCACACATGCCGACATCCCTCATGACAGCGATCCGTGCCCTAACATCTCCGGAATACAAGGCGTTATGGAACTTTGACATCGCATCACCACGCTTTTCCGCGATAACTTGCATTTTGCTGAGCTTGTCGGTCGCACCCACGGCGAGGTACAGGAACGAAAGGCGGTCGAATTGTTTTGTTCGCTGGTAGGCTGTTTCGACGACCTGGCGTAGGATCAAGCCGCAATGAGCAAGTTGTTTCCGAGGATTGGCACGAGCAAGAGATGCTTCACCTTGTGATTGCCTTGTTTGAGTGCCTGTTGAGCCAATCGCGTCCAACTCTCTGGTCGATCTAACGCCTTCGCGGTCTCAAGTGCCACCTCGAGGTTCCCACATTCGATGGCCAACTCGAAGCGTGTCTTCTTGTCTTGAACGAAGTGCAAAGCAATCTGAGCAACACCAGTCGTAGCATTAGCCGTCGATTTAGATAGCACCGCTACTTAATGAATCACATACCTCCGGGAATCCCTTTTTCTGCAGATAAGCGATGATACTCTGCCCGACAAGGTTCGACGTCTTGATGATATTCAAAACCTCGTCATACTTATTCTGGACCAGTGCAAGCTTAAAGCGGTACTCGGTCGGGTCGATTGTGATAGTACGCGGGCGAGCAGTTCGGTCAAGACAGTATATGGTCTTGCCCTTCACGCGCGTAAGATAGACTGGCTGTTCTAAGGTGCGAATAATGCCGTTGTCACTGTCAAAGGGAAGGTGTCAGAGTGTGAGTTACCGCTTTCTCCGGGACTATAAGAAAACCTCTAAAAGCTCACCCCTGCGGAAGGGCATATTTGATGTGATTGAGGGTGGAATAGATGAAAACGCCACTGTCATCCCATGCTCCAGACTTGATACGGATGGTTTCGTGGATCAAGCAGCTTTGTGCAAGGGTCTTGTTGGCGATGGTGATGGCTACGAGCGACTAGTCTGCTCATGCTCATTTTCAACACAGATAGGGCCTCTACTCACTATGCTTGCTTAATAGTGCCACCATTGACCCATCTGTGTTCCAGACTGCATACTTGACAGGTGGCGTTGTAATCTCTCCAACAGTCTTCTGCTGCTGGATGTCTAACAAAACGACTGATGTCAGCGAGCTGAGCAGCAGGCTCGCAGTGCCACCGTAAAAGATCTCGTTAGTCTGGACTGGCGGCTTGACGGTCTTGGTCACCGAATTAGATAAATCCCGAATCTCGATGTTCTACCCATGAGGTCAAGTCAGCAAAGGTTGATTTGAGAGATGGCCTGCAAGGTACCTGAGCTGTCTTGTCTAGAACAGCAAACCTGTTGCGCGCAACGAAGATGGCGCTCGATCCTTGACCGCGTTTCCCATCGGCCGTGGAGTCTCTTAGCTCGCCACCAGCATCTTTCGGTAAGCCAACTAACTCATAGATCCCATTTTCGGCAGGCTGTACCACACAATTAGTCAACGTTGGCAGAGGGACACGCGGCTTCTAAGAAGCGACTTACCGAGGTGACTATGACTGCTCGTTCAGCTGGGTTGAAGCTCAAGGTCCTCGGCTGTACCCACTGGCTGCCTAGCTTCCTTACGCTTAGAACCCCAACATCCGATCCATTGTTGAGATCGTGCTGCCGCACATATTTGTCACGGATGTAATAGAGGGTGTCCTGCTGAATCGAGAAAGCTGGTCGTTCACGTTCCAATTTGAACACGATTAAACCGTTGTCGTGACCAGCAGCGAACAAGTTGAGTTCCGGGTGCGCGGTGAGAACCCAGAACCGATCGTGCTCCCGTCGGAAGGTCTGTACCGCAGACCGTTTAGACATATCCCATACTCGGATCGTCTTATCCTCGCCCACGGAGAGAATAAGCTCATGACGAGGGTGGAAAAGCGCGCTGGACACATTGTTGAAGTGACCGCGGCAGGTGTCAACCTCCCAAGCTTTGGTATCGCTCATCCTCCACAATTTGACCTGACGATCGTCTCCTGCCGATACGATCAGCGGCAACGACGGATGGAATGCCGCGTAGTTGACGCCGCGGTCGTGGCCCTCTAACACGTATTTGACGGTGGAGAACGAATCGAAGGTATCGAATGATCCTGGCTGGGCCTGCGGGGTACCCTTACGGAGACCTGAAATGTCCCAGACACGGACAGTCTGATCCATGGATGCGCTGACGACAAGGTCCTCTTTTGGATGGAATTGTGCGCTCATGATGTAATGTGAATGGCCAGTTAGGATGGCGATGCAGTTTCTGGAGGTGCTGTTCCAGATACGGATAGTTTGGTCGTCTGATGCGGATATCTGGTAACATAACTGGGTATCAGCGATGAACCATCAAGCTGGATAAGATTCACTGACAATCCAAGGCATCTCGTGGTGGAACATGACAGTTCGGACATAATCTAGATGTCCATGAAGAGTGAAAAGGCATTTTCGACTCTGTGGCCGTAAATCTAGGAAAGATTTGGTGATCAGAGTTTTGCGATAGATGTGTCTGGGAGTGGATGCTCACCCCAGACCTTGACTTTATAGTCATCTCCGCCGGACACGAGCAGGGGTCGAGTGGGATGGATAGCAACACCACGTACGGGACCTATTGAGTAAAGATGTTCAGCTCCAATCAGGGGTCCGCGATCTAACTCAAACTGCTTGGGATCTTAGTGCCTACTCGCGCAGCCCTAGCCACCTCCTGCTACACCTGCCGCAAGAGAGACTAATCGGGTAGACGCACCGTCATGCTCATCAAATCTGTCTACCAAGGTGCCCATCTGATAATTCCACAATTGGACACTTCCATTGTGCAGCGAGGCGGCAAGTAATGGTCGCGTAGGATGGAACGCCAGGCCTGGAACAAGATCACAAAAACGCCCTCGTCAAGCTCCACTGATCATGAGGCCCTAATTTTGCTGACCTTTGACCCGGTTACTCTTCGACTCAAACTTGGTGAGCATCTGCATGATGGGCAAGTGGAAAAGGGCGAGGATAATAAGGCGTGATTCTCGACCCTATGGGCAGGGGTCTCTAGGTGATTTTATTTGAGGTAATATTTCCTCGCAGCCCGCAGTGACACGCTAGAGATGACGTGGAAGAGGTTGCTAAAGGCGTTGTATGCAGTCGATGAAGCACAGATTTCAGCGACGACTGGGAGATTGAGACGTGGATCCAAACCCTGCGCCAAATGTTCGCTATCCGCTTCACGCATGATCATTCACGGCCAATCCGTTCAACTGTTCCTCAAGACGGAAGGCTTTGAGTACTCGGAACTAATATCGGAGATATGGCATCTGCTTTGAGAACAGTTTGGAGAACAGTTACTGGGGTGAGTATATTTTGTTCGAAGCGCATCAGTGTTACTTATCCTTCACTTTACCATCCAGCGTCGAGGTTTGGTTGGAAAGGATCTTAAAGGTGGGTGTCTTCCAATTCAATTTTATGGGCACAGATTGCGCTGACATGTGTTGGGACCCAGGAAATAAATACTATGAGTTTCCGAACGCGATGTCTGACGTTCTCCGCGCTCGACGGACAGTCAAGTATAAGAACCCAGAAGACATGTATCCTGGTACATCTGCTCTACCAGGTAAGTGGCAGAGCATCAAACCCTGTTGTTTACGAGGTAACCTTTGACATGGATGGCGTAATATCTCACAGTGCAATGGAACTCTTGGCTTTCACATACACGGGCAGACCCTCCATCTCTGCAGGTAGGCGAGAGCTATGAAACCTTTGAAGTTATTTCCGGGCACTTACCTCTAACCGCACACCAGGAACTTCAAGCCGACGGGGCGCGAATGATACAGCTGAAAGCCAACATCCTTGTGATACAAGAACGAGATCGCGAAGAACGCGCTCGTCTAGCTGCTGCCGCAGCGTCGACGGAACAACCACACCAAGTGGATGCGCCACTGCAAGGTCAACAATCAGATAGAGCGGAACTTGGTGAAACGAAGTCTCGGACGGAGCTGGCGGACCCGCAGATCCTCAAACGACCACCTCAACCATTCGCTCCTACACACGCCAGTTCGAGCGGTAGGGAAGAACAACCAGAGCCCTGGATCCCTCATTCTTCCATTCAGAGGGGGAGATGACGCTTTCGAGTGGCGAGTGCAAAATGTATACGGGCGCTATGTCCAAGAGAATACATTTTATGCAGATGACGATAGCGCGTGCTTCCCTGCTACAGCCGTCAAGAGTCCCAGAACAGCGCCGTAAGTCAACACCTGTCCAAGGTACAAGTCGACCCAATACCAAAACAAGAGCCCCTCGAATGCTGCTAGGCATGCAATGAATGGGATTGTCTTCGTCGTGGGTGCCAATGAGATAGGCAATTTTGAAAGCTTTTGAATAAATGGGAAATGAAGGCGTCAGGAGATCTGTCTCCGAAGACAGAGATATAGAGGAGTGGATGCTCACGAAACCGAAGAGTAGGAGCCATGGAGCAAGTGTCAACCCAGCGAACAAGAACGATATAGGTTTAGGAGGAAGCTTCTGGTCCGGCCTGAAGGTATGGAAGATCTCGGGCTGGGGATGATACAATGCCTCATCTGGGTGGGGAGGGACAGATCCGGATGGCGGTAATGTAATATCAAACACGGGAAGGACAGCGCCCTCATAGGTGAATGAGCCAAGTATCAAGGAGACTTTAAGTGGGTTATTTTCCGTCGTAGGAGGGAGACCTGTTGGAGGTTTGCGCACGTTCTGTGTATCCGTGGAGGTCTCAGCATTGAATCCATGCTTGTTTAGGAAATAACACGTACCATGGAGAACCTTGCCTTCCCGTCCCTAGCTACTTTAACAGGCACGATACCTTCCTCCTCGGTCTTCTCGTCCCAGAAACGTAAGAAGGCTTGATGTGGCATGACATCCGCGCCCTTCTCGTCGTCGAAGACGGTGAACACCATCTTAAACGTCTCGTCAGAGGCAAGATTCAACTGAGCTGTTTTAGATGGATCCAAGCTAAGAATGGTAATGTGATTCAGATTGTCAGATTGCGCCGGCATTATAACTTGTAAAGATGATGTCCATACATACTTGACAGAGTGGGTGACCGTCGCGTCAGCACCTGAGATGGACGCCTTGCCGCCCTTGAATGACAGCTTGGCATGGCATGACGAGACCAATAGTGCCGTCAATGATAGTAGTGATATTGGTGTCCGCATGATTTAGGATGGTTGGGACACGAGTGTACGATGGTGGGCAAGCAGTCAAGATTGTAATTTGGATCACTGCGGCGAATCCCAGCTCAACGTGTCAGTACCTGAAAATAGTCCACGAGACAGCGCGACGGTGATTGATGCAACAAGAAGGATATAATACATAATCCTCAATATTTCAGGACTAGAAGAAAAACGTGGGAGTGAAAGCGAGGAGCGACAGACGGGAAAGCGGTAGCAATTGGAAGTGATAGCGACGAGCAAGGCAACCAGACAGCGAACAGCATTAACCCAGGTGGGTGGATGAAGTATAATCCTCATCAGGTCCAGCCAGCATCTAGAGCTTCTTTTAACAATATACTCGGTCCACTCAACCACGTCGACGGCAACCGCAACCCTTCAGATATTGCTTGCGCCTTGAACTGTTCGAGCATTGTATTGAGCATAGCAGAGGAGCCCTCTTGCGTAAGCTCGGCTTCAGGCTTCCACGTAGCTTCTGAAGGAGGGTAACCTATGGTAAATTCATGAAGGTCAACGCGTGTCCTCTTCACGGATGTAGCAGTGGTGTTTATGTTAACCTTCCCATTTCAACAGCAACTCCATACCATCTCCCCTCGAGCGACGACCGATGACGGCCTGAATGACGAACTCGTCTTCCGGGACTATGGATCGAGTGCACCCAACCTTGCCACAGGCGGAGGTGTCAATGGCAGATAAACTTCGGTGCTCGGGCCTACATGGTGACGAATAATAAGAGTTATCGGTGGTATTTCTGATATGCTGGGTGAGTTGCAACGACCCACATTTCGAGGCATTGCGCACACGAGAAAGGTAAATTCTCGTTGGTTAGGTTTGGGTCGTTTGGAGACACGCCGGCGCAGTCTAGGTGATACCAATGCGAGCAGCTACATATGGCATCCGAATTCAGTTCCTCTACGTCTCGGGCTTAAGCCTGTCATAAATACCTCACTCACTTGTCGCAAAAGATCATCTGTGGGCGGACAGCACGTGGTCAATACTAACTAGAGACATTCGGATTGCATGCATACCCTAGTACCACTTTCATGGGACCCGTCTCCTCCACCTTCTGCCTCAAGGTTTCCTGACAACGAAGATCGTGCTTTTCTAGATTGTTTGGTGGACGACCTCCTCCGCTTATATGAAGTGGCTCTTGAGATCACGTATGGAGATGGTACTTGCGGGGGTTGAGCAGGTTGAAAAGGGGGTAAATCAGCCTTGTGTTGTACCTGTCGTCGCGTGCGGGCTGCAGGAGGAGAATAAAATCGGACAGGCTCTCGTTTGGGGGATGACTTCGGCGGCACTGCTAACGCCGATTGTATGATTGTACTAATTAATCATGGTTTATCCGCTTCAAAAGATCTAGGTTACCCACAAGAAGCATTCTGGGCATCAGGAAGAAGATTGGCGAAAGTTGGTATATCGTTGGATGATGGACGAAGGTGGGTCAACGCGCGGGATGATGGACCTTCCACTCTCTCGTCCCGAAGAGTTCTCCCAGCCGAATCTATAACCAAGCTTTCAATGGTCTGCCCCGCTTCGATGACCATGGCATCTGTTTCGGGCTCGGTCGGGACCAACACACTGGTGCAACTGAGCGCCGTAGGTCCCGGCGACAACGCAGTCTCTCTTTCATTACAAGCAGGTGGAGCAGCAGTGGCAGCTTCGAGAATCTGAACGATTCCATCCAGCTTATGCTCCATGTTGTCCATTCGGGTTGTCAATGCCTGCAGGACGGCATCAATCTCGTTTAGCTTTGCCCATACACCGCGTTGTCCGAACAAGACCTCGGTGTGATGGATAACTTGGGTAGTTATATCATGGTTCTGGATATACAACGAGAGCGTCGGGGCGACTTGGAAAGGTTTAAAGCTAGGGTTCATTCCAGCAAAGCGGGGTGTTTGTCAGTCCAGGTTGCCACTGTCCCGAACATTTGGACAAACACAAATCCATCGATCCTACCTGCTCCGTTCCGATTTCCTCCGTGCACGTGATTGGTCTTATTCATCTCCATCTTTTCTCAGCCGGTTACACTGTTCCCCGCGCACAAGCCGCCGTCGAAGGAGTAAAATGAACTGGGCCGGCCATCCCGTCTACTCTCTAGACAGCCCTACATGAACACCCCACGGCGCCAAGACCACCCCGTTCCGTTCCGAGGACCGAGCCCCACATCTCACCCACGAGTGTATCGCATCTTGCAGTCGCCGCGGGAACGCGGGTGTCGCGGTTCAAGGCGTCTGATTACACAGAACCATCATGCCCTTGTCTGTCGCTTACCCGAGATGAAATTTGCTGTCAGCATATAAACTACAACTCTTCCTTCCTGTGAGAATGACCATACGCTTCGGCATACCAAAAATGCTTCCCCTTATCCTCTCAACTATTGCTATTTCTGTCTCTGGCGTCTATGCTCAACAAGTGCAGGGATGTCCTTCTGGTTCCGGATGGTACGAACCTCTCTTGATGGTCGCAAAAGCTTCACTAATTTAGATCCCGTCCAGGATCCCAATGGATAACGGAGATTGCAAGTTCAATGGTTTAAGCGCTGGAGCATGGGCTGGTCTTTCCATTGGAATTGGTAAGTCATTCAGTCTCACCGTCGAGCACAATGGACTAATGTCCATTTTGATCCCCAGCCGCCGTGCTTATCAGCTTCGGTGTCGCCATGAAAATCTTGAGAAATCGACGGGCCCGTTTTATCCAAGAGGCTATGGATGTAGAGCGGGCCACCCACGGCGCCAAGTGTTATCCACATCCTCCTCCCGTTGCCGATGCCGTATCAAGCCTTGAGCTGGTACGTTTTTCAGCTGATTTCTCTTAACCCTGACTCTGGTCTGATTCCAATGATGTTCTAGCCCGCCTATGTCCCAAACCCTCCAGCCTACCTTCCGAGTGATGTGAAATGGGATGAACATACTCCAGCTCAACCTTCGTTGCCGCCCATGGCTCATCACCAAGAAGCGCTTCACTACTCTCCTCAAGCGTTCCTAGCAACGACGCCGATGGGTTACAAGGGTCAAGAACTCCAGGATGCATCTAGAACAAGTGGACACTAAACTTGTGGCTCGCTTACTCTCTCGTTTTCTCTGTTGATGACATTACCCGGTACTTCGTATCCACGACCGATCCTCAATGATCCTTTGGCTCACCATCACCATAACCCATATTACCATCCTATGCTCTATATAATCGATTCATACAGCCACTTTATTTATGCTATCAATGATTGTACGAAGCAAAAGTTCAGAAATATATATATTGAGTCGGACCTCTGGAGGGCTTTAGCTTTGTGCGATCGGTCGATACCCGCGAACGGCAGCGGCATACGGCACGGAGGACTGTCGAGGATGGGTAAAGAGTGGGGTGTGGGCGCTCCTTCTGTTGTACACAAGCGGGTGTTTCTAGGTTTCAAACGGCTTCTATATCCACTTTCAACTGGCATCTGTATTTGCGAAACCAGACTCCAAACCCCACAGTAGGATGTACACAAGAAAGTGTCATCACCATCTACAGTGTGTCCCAGCTCGCGATGGATAGCCTTGAAAATAGGCGAGAGACATGGTGAGGAAGCGAGGTAGAAACCGAGTTGAGGCAGCAACAAGGCTGAATCTTCGAGGTCTTGAGTTGGACACTATGGCCCAGCAAATCCTTACTTTGAGGATCCGACAGAAACTCCCAATGGGCATGAGTGGAGTCACATTTCTTCTAAGGCAGCGCGAAAGTTCCGTATTTCGTGACTTCGAATTCGTGACTTGGGAAACTACGTCGCCTGTTTAATCAAACAATCTCCACACACGAAGTTCGAGGAGGTGCCATCCCATTCTCCTCGTGCCCCAAGATGCAGGGACACGTTTCCTGGTTGAAACCTGAGGTGTACCCGAGCCGCGTGTTCCATACACCGTACCTTGACAGTACGGCAGCCGAAACCAACAAAGCAGCGGCTCAATACTATGAAGAGGCGGCGGGATGCCAGATCAGTAAGGCGGTAACGATGTCAAGAGCCAATGCCAAGTCACATTGATATTCCTTTGTAGCGGCGGTGTTGTGGGGAAGCGCCAGGCACAGATGTATGTTGAGGCTAACTTCAACCTCATCCATCACAATGGAAGGTAAAATCTGGTGATCTGCATCATAGCGACTCAGCAAGGCTCAAATGTTTTTCTGGCGAACATATCTTCTTCACTTGAAATGCGCGGGCCTGGAGTACAAATGCTTATTATCAGATGAAATGCGTTTTTCGGATTGCACATACGGCAAACACACCACTCGTACATGGATCCGCCTAGATTACCCTACACCGAGGTGCACAAGAACATAAATCTGGATCTCGGTTTAATAAAGGAAGCTAGAGATCAGGGTCTCTTTTATTTGGGTGCGTGGTTTGCAACGTTCCTTCGAGGGTGGGGCACGGTGACGACACGACCCGAACAATCGCAATTTTGGCGCCTACAGCTACACATCTCACTCTCTCCAGCTCTACAGAGGTATTTTGGTGTACGAATTAGCCCTGGAGCCAGTCCGCCCTGGATTCGGTCAAGTTTAGAGATGGGTGAGCCACAATAGCCCACCACAGAGAAGGTTACTTATACTGCTCCTTGTCTTTCAGAGTTCGATGTGCACCACAGTAACTCCCTCCTCTCCAGCTCTCCTTCCAAACATTCCTCTGCAACGTCAAGTCACTTCTCAGCTACCCCCAGCCGTCCGCGATGATGCACATGTACTCTCCTACGCCGTCATTCACATACCTTCCGTATTCCTCACCGCTCGGCTTCCCAGGGTCCCCGAATCACAGCCAGTCATCAAACTCGCCCTCCTCGATCGGTGAAACGTGCAACACGCCTGCCCGTCAACATGAGTCGTACCACCTCTTATTCCAGTCCCCTTCCTCACCCTTGCCCTACACCTTCCCTGCCTACATTGCCGAAACTGCTGAGACTCTTAAGGATATCAATCAGACGAAGAAAATATGGGATCCGGCGGCGCCGCGACCGAAGACGTCGCATGCGAAGAAGCAACCCGAGGGCCACATCCGGAGGCCGAGGAACGCCTTCATCCTATTTCGCAGTGAGTTCTCTCCGCTTCCTCCTTGCTCCCTTCCTCATCATTGAACAAGTCTCAATTTCTACGTATAGGTGCGTTCGTCGCCTCGTCGAAACTCCAGAAGGACGTTGAGAGGGATCACCGCAAGATTTCAAGAGTACGTACCAGTTTTATCAGACATGTTTTTATTTATCTTACATTTAACCAATACTTCGTTCTATTTGTAGATTGTTGGTGACATCTGGAACTCATACACTCCTGCTGAGAAAGCACCATATGAGCAGATGGCCCGTGAGGAGAAGGCTCAACACAAGATCGATCATCCGGACTATCGCTACTCTCCAGCAAAGCCTTCCGCCAACGGCGCTGCCAAGTCGTCGAAAGCCAAGAAGATAGCCAAGCTCTCATATAAGCCGAAGAAAGCAGTGGCGATAGGGAACACAAGACGGAAGGAAGTCGATGGGGATGCAACCGCCGTTAACATGAGATGCAGGCTGATCGCTGGGTTAATGAGGGAGGGGTTGGAAGGTCAGGCCCTGAGTGACAAGGTGGAAGAGATCGAACGAAGGATGGCGTTCAGTGATGAAGATGCCAGTGGCGAGAGCGACTTCGACGATGACGATTCTGAAAGCGACTACGAGGAGGAGCGGAGGAAGAGAACCGCCCGGAAGTTTGTGACAAGGCCCAAGCACACCAAGGCTTCGTCTCTCACCGATGTTCGTCATCATCCTACGACCTCGGCCGAAACCCGGGTCCACCGCCGCACATCATCCACTCCGAACATTGCTCTCAACGCCGCACTTGCCGCAACTCAACGTGTCAGGCCTCAACACACTCGGGCCGGCAGCGACGAGACCACGATGTCATCGACGACTCGCGCTCGTGTTCAACAGGTGCGCGCCGACAGATCCCATCATTCGTCTGGCCTCTTTGCCCCGCGATATATCTCGCCCGACGATAACACAACTAGCCCTCTTCTCTACTTTAACGGTCCGGATCCTGTGACGATGGGTGGCGTCAAGGTCGAAGGGGATGACAGTGACTTGGTCAGTGGTTTGTCTCTCCACACCACCGAGAAATTGACGTGTCGCTGACTTGCTATCACCGTACCTTTTCCCACCTCCAGCCTTTCAACATAAACTCTTATACCACCGGATCGCCGCCTCAGCTTCCTTTACCCCCTCTTATGATGTCCTCTTCGCCATCCCCTCTTCGTCTGTCATCGCCATTGACGGTACCCCCAGTCACCCACCTCCAAGACTTCCCTTCGTCCTCCATAAGTTCCTCATTGTACGACATGTTTGACGGCCTTGACTCCTTCCTCCAGCCCGAATTCACCCTCTCGTCATCTCAAGGAATGGACAACGTTCTCATCGACCCCTTCAACCTGCCCGAACCGTCTCGCCCTAATAATGGTACGATGGATATGACTTTTACTTTTCCCGTGTTTACACCTGCCGCCGCTTCGAATTCGACCGGAACGCTCGGGTATCCAGAGTTATTTCCACTTCCGACAACAAGATCGATCACCGAAGTCGACCTCCATGGCATACGAATGGCTGAGCTTGACGAGTACCTCTTCCCACCGCCAGTCAGCAGCGAGTCTGACATGGCACAGGTGTATGAGAACCTGTTTGCCCTCACCACTGCACCCTCTCCTGTCACCGTGCAGGAGCAGGAGCAGCACACGGACTTCAACTACTGGTTGAACTACTGTGATGCGACTGTCGGAAACGGCTCAGGAGGGTCGACAGGGCCAAGCGACGCGTTAATGGACGCGTACAATCGGGGGCTGTTGGAGATGAGGGAGTAAAGAGGTCGCTTATGCCGTGGGCCTATCGGCGCGATACCCGCTTTGTTCTGTTTCTAGCTTCTGTTTCTTTCCCTCTCGTTGCCCATTGGTGGCACGATACTTCGTTTCCTCTGTTCGTCCATCACTTTTTTGTTCCATGCGCGCTACATATGCATCTTCGTTTCACTCATCACCACCGAATCCCAATACACTGTTCTCGCGTCATCTTCATGCCATCATCATAGTTTAGTTTTTTTTTGTGTGCATAAACCGAAGTAACTAGTTTTTTTTTTCGGACCCGATCGGATAATGAGACTTGTATGGTTATGTGTAAATCGCAACTGGACACCGTGTGTTCTGCGGTATCCTGTTCCCGGTGACATCCACAAACGTAGAAGTACATTACCTAGAACATGAAGAAACTCCCAGAACCGGAGAGAAGTTGGAACTTCATTTGTTATGGTCCAAACGCCCTGGTACCTGGCACAGGCAACCCTATTTACTATCACCAAGCATCAGATCCTATTCGCGAAACCAGCCGTCGTCGTAGTACATTTCGCTTTGCCGTCCTAACATTCTGCTAGAAGAATCGCGGCCATAACTCCTCTTGCGATCAGAGCGTCACACTATTAATAACTAGCTGCACCCATCATCATCGAGCTGCCCGGTGTGTTCTGTGGCGGAAGCTAGCAGTAGTGCGACCATCTTCGCTGATCTAGGACTACACTCTCACATAGGAAACGTTGTCCACAGTATGATGCCCTTGATCCTGAGCTCACTATCTTAGATTGTGAGAGCCATAACATCGGTCGGAAAGCTCACCAGGCAGTCATCACAAGACAACTGGATTTTCGCCTACCGCACTTAGGTGACCTCTACACATTCAGGGTACCATCTATTTGTACATACGCCTCGTATTTTGTGACCCGCTTCCTGGCGAGATGAACAGGGCGGTCCATTTTATGATGTGAGGGTTATAAACATCGTTGCCTAGCGGAGCAATGTATCGCATGAACGGATAAATTTCATGGTACCTCACAGATTATCTTTCTAATTTTTATTTTATTTTAGATACAAAAGTGGCCATGGTACAAGATTGAAATATGTTACAAGGTCAGGAGACCGAAATACAAGGCGTAAGTTTCGATCCACCATTAGTACACATAGCGGAAACTGAAAGAAGATGCAGATTGTGAGACGACTGAGTCTCGAAATGAGAGAAGGACGTGACTCACTTGACATTTTCTTTATCGGTCAAGTCACTGAACGCAGTAGCTGTAAGAAGGAACCACATATCAGCACGCAAGATGAGTGATATATCGATGAACGAGCTGTTCACTGACCGTTCTCTTCGGGCAAAGCCTTCGAGTTCCCGTTCGCGGCCTGTGCGAGGAGTTCCGCTGCGGCCTTCTCCTTCTGCTTATTGCCATGGATGAAGATCAATCGGAGGGCGATGATGATGAGGACTTCGAGACAGTTGGCGACAAGCATACTGCCGATTCCGAGGCGGTAAGTTGGAGCCTGACTGGTCTTATAGAAGAACGGTCCTGAGCAATGTAACCCCAAAATTAGTACGACAATGAAAATGACGAGCGTTGGGAATATATTTTACCTGCAATGTTACCGACACACGCTCCGAGCCAAATTGTTGCTGCAAGAATCATCTTCTTCGTCTGGCCACCCGTGTTTGACGTGATCAGGGACAAACTGAGGACGAACGTAGTCTGATCTAAGAATCGTAATACAAACATATCAGCCCATGATCGCATTATTCGAAATGTACGTAGTGATGATCTGACTTACATGACCCTGTCAGATAAAAGCAGATCAATCGACCAACGTTGGCATGTATCGGCGCAAGGAGGAATCCGAGGGTTCCTGCGATCGTCGGGATCATGAAGATGCTGATGGGGAGGAGAAAGGTAATGTGCACGTTAGCCAGGATTCCCAATAAGGAATCAACCCGAGTTAACGTACATGCAAACGATCGTTCGGGAGTTCGGAGGAAGTCGGTGGTTCAGCCAAGCACCCGTCCCAATCCAGAAGACGACGAGCGCGCCCTGTGGGATGGCGAGTAGTGCGGTGTGAAGGGTGTCAAATCCAAGTCCCTTGATGATCAACGTCGAGAAGTTGGAGATTCCACCATTAGGGATGTTCCCCACGAAACCGAGCAAGAAGAAGAGCTAGGTTTTGATATCAGTGAAGGCCTCGATGACCTGTGACATCTGTTCGTAGAGAAGTTGGGATTATGCCAGCTGGTCCATAAAAGGGCGGATATATGGGCTATATAAACATACCTTGAAGTTTCTATTCTCCACACCCGTTTGATTCTTCCTCAATCGTGCACAAGCCATCAGACGCTCGTCCCGGGTCAGGAACACCGAGGTAGCGGGAGAGTTTGGAAGGATGAAAAGAAGGACGATCGCCCAGCCAGAGCATATTGCTCCGATGATGATAAATTCATAGCGCCAGCTTTGGAGCGAGCCATGGATATGGCCGATCGCATAACCAAGCAGGCCACCTGCAGCCGTTCCGATACCGTTGGCTAGACGGAATAGGCAATTATATGAATGGATTAGTAATTGATAAGAGCTGACGTCGAAAAGGAGGTCAAACGTACCAGAATACCAGAAGGAGATCCTATTTGGCTGTTCTGCACGAGTGCAGAACATGGATGTGATGAGCATGAACGCCGGGCTACGTATCATAGGGCGAGAGTGAGTACCACGTAGCAACTAGGGAGGGAAAACGAAACGATGGGCTTACTCTGCTATGGCTTCAAAAGCACCAGAGAGGAGCCGCAATACCGCCATATGAACAAACTTGGTAGATGCGGCTTGGGCCATAAGAAGAGCACCCCACATACTGAAAATGTGTAGCTTCCATCAGCAGGAGAAAGAATCAAAGCAGAAGAGAAGGATCGTACAAGATGTTGAATGCGAGATATGTGGCAGGAGGAAACCTCTGTAAGAGCAAGTTGGAAGGAATTGCCCATGCCAGCCAGCCGAAATAGAAGATAGAGGAGAGCCAGCTAGGGTTGTGCGAAGATAACGCAACTCAGTAATCGGTATGCTATCCATCGTAGCAAACCACGGAACGGACCTATACTGGGTTCCTACGAGATTGAGACCTGTTCCCGGGGCTTTGATGCCAAATATGGCAGCGTACGATAACGTGGTCTTATCAACACTGCAGATCAAGAAGAAGTCAGGCACTAGTACACCGGAGCTATGGTTGCGCGACACCGCGATGCAGGGCTCACTAGTAGAAGCAGTAGCACATAGATAGGCTAAATATGACATGGTCAATAACAGGAGAGGCCAATGCTTGCGTCAAACGAAACTTACCAAGGCAGAATCAGGAAATCCAGTTTCCTCACTAGTCTTCGTTCAGCCTCAGGATCAATCGAGCCATCCTCTCCGTACTTCTCAAGCGCCTCAGCGAAGAAAGCCTGATTGTCCACATTCTGGAAGATAGATCTGAAGGAGAAGCCTTCCTTCTCACCCAAGGGTGCACGAACGGAGCCAAGCTCTGAAGTAACGATGTCGGAGGAGTTCTCGTTATACTGAGCGCTCGCCTTGAAGTCTTCCGTTGGGCGCAGGGTTGACATGGCGGTCGTGGGGTGTTGGTCGTCCAGGGGGATGGAGATGGCCAATGCGGGGCACCTTCTTTCCCTTCTTATACCCACAATATGAGGGGCGGGCCGTGTCTACCCGCACAAATAGCACGAGTGATGAAGTCAAAAACCGTCCCTGTAGAGTAAAAAAAAAAAAAAGGTCTAGCTGGACGGATGGACATTTGAGCCGGCAAATGACAAGCGCAGGCGGCATCCGAGCGGCCCGCCAATGTAGAACGGCCAACTTGCGTTGTGCCTGATCTCACGTGGTCTCTCGGCTCGGCAAAATGGAAATCCTGCTTTACAATCACAAGCTTGGCACGATAAGAATAGTAACGTGCAGTGGAATCGAGCGGCCCGATGCTATGGCAACCCCAGCGCTGATGGACGCTATTTATCCTGATATCCGAGTCGGACGAGCAGAAAACCTGGTCGTCTCTGACCTGTTTCATGCATTACCAACAGCGAACAAGGAAGGGCACCTCCAGAAACATTGAGCTATTACTAACAGGGATCGGTTTAACTCAGTGGTTATAAAACAACAGGGAAAGTACAGGGCTCGATATACGTTGGAATGAACCCCTCTCACTCTCATCTTACCCTCATTTAGCATCCCCCTACTATCTCAGTTTTTTATCCATTTCATCCCGTATCACTCTATTTTTGCCCGCACCCTTCTTCCGGTGCCCTCAAGGTCGATTATTGTGGCTATCGCTGTCCTCAGTGTCGGCGCGCTACTTCGTGCCCAGCCACAAAAAGTGTCCATTTCAAAGCAAGCCCAAACCCCCAATATCGTAAGCTCTACCCACCGTTACTTTCAGAACATCAACCTTTGCTTCAGGCACGTTGGATACGGGAATCAGCAAATCACTTGGCATGCAGGTTACGGGTGTGCACAGCCGGCATTGCAGTCGCAGTTTAGCGCATGCTGTACGCATAGGGGTAATTGTATCGATACCAAAGGTCCAGCATGTGATATCTGGACTTACTCTCAAGTGAACAAGGCGGAGGATTGGCAGGCATATGATAACAACATTCCTTACCTTTACTATTATCCTGGTCCACCACGACTTTCATCGATATATATCCGCCAAGCGCGAGTGCCGCCAAAATCGCAGTGCGAGTTAGTGTCGACTGGCGGCGAATGGCGGAGATCTCACCCTCGTCTCTCATCCATCCCACATCCCCCTCCGAGCGCGTTGCATCATCATACCCACTAGCCCTCTAAGTGAAACCTGATCTCGCGTATCGATACATGACTAAATAGCCGCATCCCTATCCAAACCCACCGGTTCACACCTCATAAGGCCATATGCGCAGGGATTTGCATCCTCTTAGCAAGGTCCCATTTCGCCATTAGCAACCTCTGCATGGTGGGATCTCCTTGCGATACAACACCTAGCGTTTGTCTATGACTGTATCGGTTAGTTGCTGTCAGCTCAATCTAGCGCTTTGCCCGCGACATCTCTGGTGATACATATTCCGTCCTCCGACCCGCAAGCTCCTTGGATATTAGCCCGTAGCTGTACATTTGGAATACAGGTGGTCTTCTCTGAACCAGATGATGATTTGTGCACAGCCGAAGTTTGAAACACCGTTTAGCCGTATTCATTACCTTCTCGGGTAGCTGTGGATGTGCTAGCTAATGCTACGCGCTTACCGACTTCCAACAATCGTACTAATATCCTGGGCTCCTCAGACTCCTCAGTTTCTCGCTCCCACCTTGATCGCTCTACTCCCTGCTACTCCCTCTTTCCCATCCATTACTTCAACGCATCTTGATGCTCTCGCAGAAATTCTTTATCCTAGCTATCACAGCCGTCGGCACTGTCGCTTTACCTGTAAGTCGCCTTCAACCTTTTCAAAGGGAGGAGCCGACTTCCGCAACATCCTACTATGACAGCTCATCAACGAGACGCAGGTAGAGTACACCCATACCCCCCAAGCCCGAGGAACCAACACCTGCCCGGCTTTTGACACCGTAAGCTTCGACCACATTGTTTTCTCAGCCCAAAATATGACGGATATCCTAATATATCCTATTCGACTAATCTTGCTCTACAGATCATATCTTACAGGGTCCCTGGATGCTCTTGGAAGATGCAGAATAAGTTCTCTTGGCGCAAAGGCTTTACACAGCCCACATTGCTGTCACTGTATCAAACATGCTGCCAGCGAACCATTATCGGGAAAAAGTTCCATACCCCTGGATGCGTCCCTTGTGATATCTGGGCGTACTCTCAGATGGATATGAAGAAGGATTGGTCGTGATCCGCGGAGGACAAGAATTAACGGGGCTTTCATGTTATTGGAGTTTATTGAACATTAATACGGATTCTCATTCTCATGTCATCGATACGTGATGTGGGGTTTCTGCGATGGGGATCTACGAAACTCTTCACACATCCCACCGGCCGGGAATGAGATAACCAAACGATAAATCGCTACTATGCATCACTGATATTTCCCATACTTAAGAGGGTGACATTCAACACTGATTCCTCGTGCCGTGCAGAATCCCTTCCAAACACTACCAAGTAGTCCTCTCCAAGCGGGCGGCATGTATCTCAGAATTTCGTACTATGTACATACACGGTAGCTCTTGGCGCTCGTCCATAATTAGACAACAGCGTTTGATCTTTTGAGTTCAATGCGGACGACTAAAATAAGGGGTTTGAAGCCGCTCAAAGACCTTCGCTATTGATCCCATACCGGAATTTCCTATTGCCAACCCTGTCGAATGTTCTGGGAACAACGCCCTCGGGGGCACTCTCGTAAGTTGTACTTACTGTTGACGACCGACAGTTTGAGCGAGAGTTCGTCCCATCAGAGCAGAAGATTCCATTTCCTTTTTCTCCAACACGACACGATCAGTGTGGTGGGTCGAACAGCTCGATACTTTGCGTTGGAAATACCTCTCACTCGTATCCTGAAAAGAAGAACTAAACAGCGGATAGGAAAGTTATTGAACTAGACGTTACATTCCCCATGCAACGGGTTGTGGGAAGCTCAGCGACTACTGCAAGTCGAGAGCTTTCTAATATCATAATGTGCCAGCGTGGAGTTAAAAGAAAGCCATTGTTGCGAGCAGCTGCGAAAGATTGATTAGCCAAATGGCCTCAAGATTCCATATTCCCATGGATTAGATGTCAGATGATGTGAAGGCCCACGACAGGCATCTTCCTTTGGTACCTGATCACCTCAGAGATCCATCCCATATGACTTTGAGAAGCTGGAAGAGACAGCACCCGATGAGCCGAAGGAGTTTCAACTCAGATGGCTGAAACGCCCATCGTCAACTTCGTCGTTGCCCGTCCAACTCCAACTCCCTCCTACCTCTCTGATGCAGCTGCCCATGCTGATATGTCTTTCCACGGAAGTCGGGTGGCAATGGATTTAAGTAAGATAAGAACCATAGATAGTTCTCGTGGTATGTATCCTTTCAAAACGACAGTGGCATGGATCATGGATGACCACACTTGGACTGTCGCGGCAGCTATTTCGACTGGCTAGGGATCGCCAAACTTTATAGTTCATGTGGCGCTGAACGGGTTATGCTATGCATGTTCAACACGTGTTCGACGGACTTGGATCCACCCGCATCCCCTCTCCGAAAATGATGACACACGTTGTTATTTCTGAAGGGTTATCATATTTCACTTACTGTATTGGTCAGTGGAGAGGATGGGCCCGTACGTAATGGATGAAGGCCGGAATGGCCGTCATAGCATTACTGTGCATGGACAGGGACGCATCGCATACCTTATAAAGCAGAAAGAGGATCATCGTATTTAAAACGCCTCAAGCACCTCTCCACCCACTTCTGTTCCCCAGCCCCCTTCCTAACCTCGAACCTTCAGACTTTCTCTGATGCACTCCAAGATACTTGCTGTCTTCCTCGCTTCGTTTGCCCTCTCCGGCCTTGCGGCGCCCTCGAGGCGAGCCACCACCAAGGTGCCATCGCTTTCAGACATCCAACCCCACTCAGGTCTGGCGTTCTCGGGCATCACCGTGTTTGGCGACTCGTTTTCTGACAATGGTATGACGCGCGACACCTAAGCCAAATGGACGACGGCATGCAGACTGAGCGTTGACGATTTCTCCCTTGGCAGGACAAGCACCCGGAAGTTCATGGGAGCTTTCGAACCATCGCGTCCCGAACAACCCGAACTAGTAAGTACGAGCGAATTTTCGTGCCCATACTTTCGGCAGTCATTGAATGCGTCTATAGTTTCAACGACACTGCACGTCGCTTCTCGAATGGTATGTGTCTATCCCCGCTCCTTTCTTTTCGATTGGCTCAGCTGACCGACGTACTGTAGGCCCAGTTTGGGTGGAGTTTCTCGCCGCGGGCCTGAAGGTTCCGCTTACGTGCGTTGCCATCTCCTTCGCTGCATCTTCGTGAACCAGTTCCTGACTCTTCCAAACCTTTGTTTGACTAGTGACTACGCGATTGGTGGAGGTACGTGATTACGGTGCTTCGCCATCTACCTCATTTTCACCCTGAATTTGGTTCATGTAGCTACTTCGGACACCAACGTATTCCCGGGCACTATCGGTGGAAACTACACCGACGGGCCAATCAGTGTACCTGGTGCAGTCCAGCAGGTCCAAAAGTGGAATAGCTCGACCCCTTCCGGGACAGATATCTCGAACGAGCTATTTATAATTTTAGCTGGAGCGAATGACGGGCTCAATGCTGCGGGCTTCGACGTTACTGCTACGACGCAAGTCAATGTGACGCAGCTGGCTCTAGCTTCCACAGGCGCCATCCAAAGAATGGTCACCACGCTGACAAGCAGAGGTGAGTCCTTCCGCACCCCCGAAAACGATAAAACTGACCCTTGGAATCCGTGTTGTTTTCGAACAGGTGCGAAGAAGATCTTCATCGGCGTCTACCCAGACCTCAGCAGAGCACCCATTGTTAAGGAATATGCTACGGCGGGTGCTTCATCCTTCGGGCTCAATGTCAAAGCCTTCAGCGACGAACTCCGTGTGGCAACGACTGCATACTATCAAACCCTCAAGTCTGCTACGACCGGCGTTAAGGCTACCCTCGGTGATTTCTACAGTTTATCCAACGCGGTCTTTCAGAACCCGGCACTGTTTGGATATAAGGACATCGTTGACGCTTGCGTCGTTGGAACCTACCCTGTGAGCACACTGTGCTCCACCAGCACTGCAGTACAAAACACGTATCTATTCTGGTACGTCCCTGCGGATCGCGCTTTGCTCTCACTATACGATTAACTCATTTCTTGTGTCAACAGGGATCATGTCCAGTAAGTGCGGTCTGCTTCTGTGTCATGACAGCCTTAATGACAACCCCTTCTTCGCTTTTCGTTGTAGTCTCACCACGCCCGGTCACATTTATATCGCCGTCGACGCCTTCCTATCTTTAGTGGGGACGTATGGGCTCTAAAGGGACAACCCTATAGGAATCCGACTGCCAGCGGAGATGCAATTGCCGCCTACTTCTTTCGTGACGAACAATGCAATTTCGGACAATTATTCTGTACCTATACAACCCTATTCGAATATATTTAGTGTGTCCGCCCAACGGGTCTAGGGTTATAGATGTTGAGGAGCCGGTTTCCTTATTACTGACTCGGAAGATATCGCCCACCCCGAGACACGTTATTGACCAAAATCCAAAATACGAGTGTAATAGGAGCTTCCTCGGCTTAGAGCTCGAAGAATGGTAAAGGCGGCTGGTCAGACAAATTGGTCATCTGCCATACCACGTGCTCATTGCACGTATGAGTTTTAACCTCATAATCCACTTCTGGAAATGACGATACAATCCATTATCGAAATTGAGGCGTCTTGACCTTAATCAGTCCACCAGGAGAGCTAGAGGCTGCAAGGCAAACCGTTGGCATCAAGGTCCAACTCAAATTGATTTCCGTATGGTAACAATGAGGGAAATTCGCTGGTCGTGGAATACGTTAAGGGGGGGGGGGGGGGGGGGGGGGGGGGGGGGGAAAAGAAAAAAAAAAAACAGCACGGAAAGAGGAGCAACAATGGGAAGGTAAATAGAGAGCGTTAGTGTTATGATAGTTT